>VYZU01007036.1:0-25870 GCA_013401355.1 Ceyx cyanopectus | reverse complement strand
AAAAGGAAAAGGAGAAAAAAGGAGAAAGACGGGGTGGAGACGAGAGAAAAAGAAAAAAACAAACAAAAAAAAAAAACCCACAAAAACACCAAAAAACCCCGACCAAACAAAAACAACAGACCAAAAGGAAAAAAAAAAAAAAAAGAAAAAGAATAAAAGAATAAAAGGAGAAACAACGAGAACGGGAGGAACGGGAGAAAGAAGCAAAAGAAGTGACCGGAGAGAAAAGGAATAAAGGGAACGGGGAGGAAGCGGGGAGCCGACAGTCTTCCCAGACGGGCACGTCGTGCCCGACCCCCGCCCGCCGCCACGACCGGGACGCTCGGCCGGGCCACAGCAAGGGGTCCGGCCCGCCGATGCCCCCGCAGCGCATTGTGTGTCTCCCCCTCCCCTTTCTCGGCGGGGCTATACGGCAGATCCCGTCCCGAAACCATTCCCGCGTCCGCCCGCTCTTACCCATCGTCCGGTGCCGGGGGAACCCTTCTCGGCCTGAGGAGGGGGCACAGCCTGCCCGCCGCTGCGCGGCCCCGGCCCCAGCTGCCGCCACCAGGCCGGCATAGAGAGCCCGAGGAGCGGCGGAGGGCGGTGGAAGCCGGCGGCGGGGGTTTGCTGCCGGCGCCAGGCCGGTTTCCCCGCTCGTAGCGGGGAGCCTCCGCCGCTACTTGGGATCAATTTGACGTGGGAAACACGTCAATCTCGGCCGTCACGGTGCAGGAGCCGCCCATTGGCTCCCGCGCCGCTCCTAAATGGCCGCGGAGAAGGGGGGACACACACACACGGCACCCTCCGCCCGCTTCCGCGGGGCCAGCGGCCTGGCCGGGGTTGCTCACCCTGTCCCCACGGAACGCCCGTCCCACACCTCCCCCCACCCCACTTCCCCGGGCCCGTTTAGGAGATGCGGAGTGGGGTCGAGCCTGGGGGTCCTCCCGTTCCCCCACCTCACTTTAAAGCTGAAATGTTTCTTTTCCACTGGTCCCCTCCCCGCGCTCGTTCCCACGCGGAACACGGACATGGGCACCTGCCCCGCGTCCAGCCCCGACGGGACTCAACGGGCGTCAGTATTTCCGGAGGCTTCGGGGAAGGGCCGTAGCTTGTGTTTTCGGGACGGGCGAAGACACAGGACGGTCGACATCGGGGTTCTGCCCCGAGCGGGGACTAGTCAATTTTCCAACCTGGCTTCCTCTGGAAACCAGACCATGTGGCATCGAAATCCGTCTTTTGCTTACCCGAATATTTATTCACGAATGCAGCTTCGTCAAACGTGGATGGGCGAGCGTTTGAGGGATTTATGTGGATTTTTACCCCCCCTAAGAAAAATAAATGGGAAGATCGTGAGTGTTTCTTCGCAAAACGACTGAAAGTGGAAGGGGGACAACCTCGCAGCCATTGTCGGGCAACGCCTTTGCGGACGCATCGAAAAAACGGGTTTCTTCAGGTTTTAAACGGGGAGATATGTGGGGCAGGCGGGCAGTGGCTCCGAGCAGCAGCAGACGGACAGAGCCCATCGCCCAGGCGTCTGGCCTCCCCACCGGCAGCGCGGGGAGCAGGAGGCAGAAGGGTTAAACGGAGTCTCCTGCTAGGAGCATGGCATCCGTGGGGCAACTGACACAGAGGGAAGCCCCTACCCCGTCGCCCCCTAATCTCCCTCCCTGAGACGTGGGATTAAACTCGCCGGGGTCGGGGCGAACAGTGACACTGGACATCGGCCGTCGGGAAAGGAGTGGATCGATTGAAAAAGCAGCCGACATTCGCAAAGCGATGGGCACCCCGTGTTGGCCTCACACACACCACCCACACGGCCTTCCCCCGGTTACGGAGCCCGGGGAAGTGCTGTGGCGATGAGTTTGCCATTTGCAGCCCCTGGGGAGCGATCACCGGCAGCCCGCGGGCGGGAGGCAATCGAAAAGATGCCGAGGAGCCAGTCTATCTATCTCCCTACCCTGCTAATTCAACGGGACGATTTTTTCGGGATATGTGGGGGTCCTCTCACACCCTTCTCCGCCCGAGAGAGGCTCTTACCATGATACGTGCAGCCCCACACACACCCAGAACCACAAACACCTCTCAGCCTCGTTCCTTGGGGATGCGGTGGTGGCGGTGGGCTTTCCCTAGGGATTTAAAGACAAAAAAAAAATTACACCCACCCCCCGCAGCAGAAACAATTCCCCCACACACATACACACATTCCCATCCAGGCCCTTCAGCGGGCACCTGCTGCAGGAATCCATCGTCTGCTCCCCGTCACCCCACTGCAGCTCCCCGGGGGTCTCCCCAGTTCCCGCCAGGCCTCCCCGTAGCTGCCGCAGTGGGTTCTATCTCCGTAGGGTTTGAGATAGAAAGGAAAAGAGTTTGGTGTCGTTAGAGGGGTCGGGAGTCGTTTCCGCGGGGTTAAGTGTCTGCCTTTTACCGGCGGGGCGGGTGCGTGTGAATTGTGAAAACGTGAGAAGGAGAAGAAAACGAATAGGAGAAAGGGAGAAGAAAACGAAAAAGTAAAAGAATTATAAAAAGAAAAGTAAGAAACAGAAGAACATGAGAAAAATGAGAATAAAAAGAAAATTAAGAAAGAGAAGCAATAGAAGAATTAAAATAAGGAGAAAAAGAAGGAGGAAAAGAAAGGAAAATAGAAATAAGAAAAGGAAACATTTTTTTTAAAGGAAAAAGGAAGAATTACAATAAAAAAAGGAAAAACAAAAGAAAGAAAGGAAAAAATCTAAACGAAAAAGGAAAAACGAAAATAAAAAGGATCACGAAAACGAGCAATAAAGTAATTAATAATACGCCCCAAACACCCTTCGTGGTGCTGAGCACCTCCGAACTTGCTGCCCCCCGGGCCCACTTGTCTTGCCCACTCCCCGCCTTTGGTCGGAGACAGTTAGAATTTGCTCCGTTTTTTACCCTCCTTCCACCCTATTTCTCCATTCCCCTCTCGGCCCCCCTCGGTTTATCGCCGCTCCCTCCAGCCTCCGTTTCGAATTCTGAGTCTCGAGCTCACGGTCCGATATTAATAGTATTAAGGCTGGGGCTAAAGCTTTGCGGGGGTAAGTCCATGTGTCCCACCCTAGGGCGAGGGACGGGCGGCCCGCGTCGGGAAACCCTCCCCGGAGCTACCCCCACGGCTTAGAAACGGATAAATACTTTCTGGTTTTTTAATACTATTTGATTGGTACTGATGTGACAGAAAGTTAGGGAAACAAAACAAAACAAAACAACAAAAAAACTCAAACAAGAAAATATAACCCCACAAACTCTTATTCTATTTGCAAAAGCTACTGGACATTCGTGTATATTTTTATTCCTTCCAAGGAGCTGAACCTTTATGTTAGTTTTGTTGATTAAAAATAAGAATCAGCAGTGAAGCAGGTACCTCTTAAAGCTTTGTTATTATTATATTCAAATAGAAATTTAAAGAATAACTCTCTACTGCAGCAGCTGTCAACTAGTATAGTTAAAAGTAGGGGCTCCGTGTATCTCCCCATCATTTATTCTCTATTCGTTAATGATTCAGAAATGCTATGGCTCTTAGAATAGATATTTTAGTCATGGTTATGGAGCTCATTTTTCTGTCATGATCAATCAAAATAGGAAAAAATCCACTGGCAGTGGGTTGCAGAGCGTAACGTTCCTCCCTGGCACAGCCGAGTGCAATATTATCTGGGTGCTTGTGCATGCGCTTTTTGTGTCAGAAATTGCTTCTGACAATTTATGTTTTTATTTTCTTGATCATTTTGACACCAACTTAATGTAGAAAGTTGAACAATCCCACTGTTGCAACAGGGAAAAAAAAATGCTTTCAGTTTTCTTCAGAAAAGGCTTTGAGAGCTCAAAAAAATAAAATAATTCTTCAAAGCTTAATATGCTGTCTGAGCCATTTTGGTGAATCATATATTTCAGTTTGCTAAAGGCCACAGGTTGAGTAATTAACAATAACTTGGTTTCATTTGTCAAAAGCAATTTAGCTGCATAAAATATACTCCACTGCGAGCCAACAGGGTCCTCAATTCCACATGGACAGAAAAAAACCCAACCAACCAACCAACCCTACAAACAAATCCAGATTTTTTAGTTTGCATTTTTCTTTCCTAAAGACAAAAAAAAAATTATCACACATTTATAATGGGAAAATGGCAGCAGGATCCTGGATCCTTAATAAATTCTGCCTAGTTCTTGGGTAAAGTATTGCTGATCTGAGAACAGTACAGATTTTTTTATTTTTTTTTTTACTTTTTTTTCCCCCCTTAAATAAATAGTAGATTTATCCTACTTTTTAATGACAGCATTATTATTTTCTTCTCCTTTTTCTGCCCGTAAGGCATTCCAGATCACTTGTAGGTGGCTGTGGGTGGATTGGAAATCTCTTTTAATGCCCTGGGAAATGGGAGGGGGTTTTTTAGATGCAGCCTGAAGCTGCCTGTCTCCCATCAGTTTTAGAGGTGCACAGTTGCAGGCCAGTATCTTCACTAACCACACATTAACATTTTAAAAACAGAGTACGGTGATAGAACAATATTAAACAACTCCTGACATTAACAGCATGCAGAGGTCTGGCTGGAGGGCTCTCAGTAGAAGTGATCAGGACAGGGGCTGTGTTCCCAAGGAGGGGATGAATTGAAGTAAAGGCTTAATATTGTGGGAATAAAATCCATCTGTGGGATGCAAGGGTCTCTGACTCCCAGGAATGGCTACATTAAGTGTCATAGTCAGTACTGGAATTCAATTCATCTGCCTGGAGATGGACCAGGCTGGGCTGCCCCAGCTCCTCACTACAGGAGAACCAGAACTTTTTGAAACTCCCACCCCATCACAGCTCTGATGGAGGAGTCTGGGGAGGAGAAAACCATGCACCCATCCTTTAAAAAGCAGGTATGAAACAAACATTCTACAATCTCATTCTCACAATACTCTTACTCTGTTGGCCACAGGGGTGAAAGTCCCGCTGCTGAGCACCCTTTTTCCAACTTTGTTAGGGCTTAGATTTGAATTGTTGTGGAAGCCATGATTTCATTGCACAGGCTCTTGCAGGTGCCTTATCTGTTTGCAGGCAGTGAGTTTGTACCCCCAGTTCATGGCAGAATCTGCCCCACTTTCGTGGGTAGGAGATGAGGTCTTGAACCCCAGCCATGCTGTCTGCAGGGCAGGAGGCAGATACCTGTGTCCTTTTGTGTTATACAGCCTTCACAGGTGAGCGGAGAACAGGTTTTTCATTTCCCCTGGATTGCTGAACCCATTGAAAAAAGACACCTTTCACCTCCTGCATTCAGGTCTACTTACCTCACTTTTCTGACCCTGAAGGCATCACCAGCACAGCCCCATCTTGTGCCCTTCCTGGGGTGACAACAAACAGCCACCCCTCTTCCACAAACACTCCTCTGGCCCCAACTCTATACAGCACTGCAAACCCACCATCCTTGTACCTTTGGTGGAACTTATAGGTGCTGTAAGAGGTAGCCAGCACCTTCTCATTTGAAGTCCTTGTCTCCTGGCTGACCAGTTGCCCCCACAGCCACTGTAGTCAGTGTCAGTCTGTATGTTTGCTCTGGTGAATATTTCTTTGCTCCTACAGTGCACCAAAAGAGAAACATTAAAAACCCCCAAATATTTTCTTTTAGATTAAGCTCTTGCTTAATGTTAACCCCATATGGAAGTCTTTGCCTGAATGTAAATCTCTGCAAGATCAGCTTATTAGCTTATGACAAACTTTACAAACACCACACGTGCTCGCTGGCAGAAGGGCCAGAGGGCTGCTAAACCTATTGCTTTGTTTTCTTATTGAAATGGTTTTCTCATGAACATAATGAAGTGGGAAGGCCACACTCTTGGCAAAGAAAGGGACCTTAAGTTTCATTTTTGGAAAAAAACAAATAGTGGAGGAGGGAATAGCACTGGGTTGGCTTGTTGCATTTGACAACGTGCTGGACGGCCCACACTGGTGCCAGGGGAATAGTGAATAAACTTCTCCTCACAGAAAATCTTTCATATGAGTTATGGATACTTTTATCTATGGATAGGCTTTGTGGTACAGATCTATTTGACACATCATCCCCTACCCTGGCTCTCAGAGATGGTCTTCCATCAGTTTTGTGCAGGATCTTCTCATCTCTGTGGAGTTCTGGAGAAGGACCAGATTGGGGGAAAGAGGAGTTATATATCAGGGTGAGTTTTCAGCAGGGCCTGTTGCAATAGGACAAGGGGAGATGAGTTTAAATAAAAGAGGGAGATTTAGACAAGAGAGACGGAAGACATTTTTGATGCTGAGGGTGGTGACCCTGGCCTAGGTTGCCCAGAGTGCTGCTCAATGCCCTATCACTGGAAACACTTCAGGTCAGGTTGGCAGGGCTCTGAGCAATGTGCTCTAGTTGCAGATGTCCCTGCTCATTGCAGGGGAATTGGACTAGCTGAGCTTTAAAGGTCCCTTCCAACCAAAAATTAGTCTATGATTCTATAACCAGGGTGACCTAAGACAACAGATTGGAAGAAAGGCAGGATGAACAATCCATTGGGATCTTACAGATTAATAGCCTACCCTGCTTTCAGGCAGTGATGGGTCCATGAACCTAAAGACAAGGTCCTACATGAGGCTAAGGTCTCCTCCTGGTGCAAGAATCAGCAGCCAGCCAAAGGGCATTGGCCAAAACATTGGTCAAACATTGGTCAGGGAAACTTTGGGGGGCAACCCTGTCTGCTGCCTCACAGGTCACCAGCTCCACTAGCCTGCCTTGGAGGTTACTTGCTGTGGCAAAAGAAGGGACCTTCCCCCATGAGTTTGCCTTATGTATTTTGCTCAGTGCCTGGCTTGGAGTTAGGGGTGATGGAGAATGCAGTGAGTTAAATTTTATATCACTGGACCATGAATATATGGGATCTTCTGAAGCTCTTTTGACCTGGTGCTACAATTCATAGCTCTTACCAAGGGCATTGCCTGAGGACATGCTCAGCGTGTTGTTCCAGCCATACAAGAGCTGGTGGTATACCAAAGCATTTAATGGAGTTCAGAACCATTTAGTGGCAGGTAAACTCTTTTCAGGGATAATTTCACAGCAGAAACTTGTATCAATATGAAAATACATTGAGGTAACAAGGCCAGTGTGAAGTGAGCAGAGACATTATAGTTGTCATAAAGACTCTGAATAATCATCACAAAACTGTGTTTATTTCTCCCTGTGTGTGGCACAAGGGATATAAAATGGGATTTACATCATGTAAAGCTGTGAAGAGCTGCCTTGTCTGTTCTAGCTGGCTTCTTCAGCCCTGAAGCACCTCTTCGGCGACGCGCCCTTTGTTTACCATTTGTCACAGTTTAGGGTCAGGGCAGCCTCCAGACCCACAACATACACTCTCTTTTAACCCCCCGCCTTCCCAGCTAGGAAAAGAAAAAAAATAAGGAAGAAAGGCTCAGTGATTAGAAAAGGAAACTAGAACAGTTTTAATGAAAATGAAAATAATAATAATGGAATATATACAAATATGTACAAAACCAGTATAAAACCCAACCCCCTTGATGGTAATTACATCACTATCACTGATGCTGTGGAGTTGGCACTGGGAGGGTTCCAGACTGGGCCCCGCAGCAGTCAGAAGCTGTGTTCAGGAGCTGGATTCTGGCACCATGCTCAGGAACACCGATAGGATCAAAGGCAGCATGGACAGAGTCCTCCTTGGTGCTCTGAGGAGGAGAATCCCCCAAGAGAGGAAGAACGACAACAATAACATCCCCAGCCAAGAGCCTAGCCAAGAACCTAGCCAGGCCTAGCCCCCCAGACCTCCAGATCCCAGAGTTTTATATACTGGATATGATGTCTATGGGCTGGAACACCTTGTTGGTCAGTTTGGGGTCACCTGTCCTGTCCACTCCTCCCTGCAGGTGCGGTCTTTCACTTTCTGCACCCCCAGTGTGATACACAAGTTCTAGCAGTGTCCTTGGCCTGCATTCCAATCCTCGGTAGTGACTCTAAAGATAAGGTGTTATCACTGCTGGAAGAAGCCACTGTCTGTGAAAACATGCTGCTAACTTCAGACTGTGCAGTTAGTTAGAAAACCTGAGTTGAAAAGTAAAATCACTGAACAGAATTTGTTTGGTTCTCACTCAAACCAGGACACCATTCCTGACTGCATATGCTGGCAATGCACTCCTCATAGAATGCCCTTAAAATTAAAGATGAGAGGGTGAAAAATACTGTGCAAGACACTTTCCCACCCTCCTTGGTGAAGTCAGCATTTGTCCCAGGCTGGCTTTATACCCTGCTACCCTAATTAAAACACCCACAGGTAGTGATGTGTGCTGCACAGCTTTGGTACCAAGAGGGTCACAAATTATTTTGGAATAGAAGCAGTTGCTCAGTTCCCCTCATTGGCTTAAATCTTCAGGGCTGAAAAGAGACAATGAAAATAAACAAAACCAAAAATAGTTACTGATGTCCCTATAAATTGTTTTCATTTAAGTCTTTCACTATGGGACAAAACAAAAAAAAAAAAAGAAACCTTTTGAGCAATAAACCTTTTTTGCAGGAGTGCTGGGCTGAGTAGAAATGTTTTGGGATGCAATAGTTGATTTTATGACTGTGCTTTTTTGACCAAGGAAATAAGAGAAAAATTACTAGTTCTTATATGGCTGGAAAAGTTTTCATTTCAGGGAAAAACAACACACATTTTGGTCTCTCTGGTTTGGGTTTGATGAGAGATGTTCTATTAGTTTGCTTTGAAAGAGGAGAAATAAAAGTTTTTCCTGTAAAACAGACACAACATTTTGCAGTAAATTATTGTAAAACATATCTTTTTGGCACAAGTCTGTAGCTTTGAGGACACATGTCATGGCAGAAGAGATGCTGAATAATGTGGTAGTGTTTTCACAGCCACTCATCCAACACAGGACCTCACCTTTCATCTCTTCCTGGCCCCTCCTCACCTCTGCCTCAGGGTCCAGTGCTGCCAGACAGAAGCTAATCCCAGACTTTGTTTCACTGGTGCACGTTGGGCTAGAGTTAATACAGGTGTCATTGGAAATCAGATGCTGGATGAGGTTTGTTGCAGCAAGTCAGATGAAAGATGTGCAGCCTCCTGTCCCCAGAAATAGACACAAAAAGACCCTTCCTTGCTCTACACCCTCCCAGGCACAGTCCATAATAGAGGGACTCACTTTTTTCTTTTTTTTGTTTGCATAACACACTCATGGGGTTAATTTATGTAAATTTGTCTGATCCTATAAACATCGGTGGGCAGGGGTTCCTGAGAGATGAGAGCTGACCTGTCCAGGAGCTGATTGGGACTTGCAATCATTTTATCATGCAAGAAGCCAGGCACCTTCCAGGGAGTCCACATGGACCTGGCATGTCCTCCTTTCTGTTGAACCCACACCCAGGCTATCAGTTCCTAAATATGTTAAATAACAAATAAAACACATTCTATTTTAATGCTGCTTTCTGGTGGTTTTCCTGGACTGGTAGTGGTGGGAAGGAGTGGCAAGTGTTAGAATAAGACCATCTGCATCACTGTCTGCCATCGTTAGGGTGGGGACCACAGATCACAATGAGCAGCTCCTTTCTGGAATTCTCTCTCCAGATCAAATGCCACTTCTGTAGGGAAAGCATCCAGGTTCTTGGAATGTTATTGGACACTTGCAGTGCAAGAAGCAAGTCTGGCCCAGCCATTTCCTGGGCCTGAGTCTAACCTGAACTGCTCTGCTCTTTATGTTGAGATTTATTTGTACCCATTATTTGGTACAAACCTTATTTCCCCCATCTTTGTTCATTCATAGAATCATAGAATTTAGGGGTTGGAAGGGACCTAGAAAGATCTAGTCCAACCCCACTTCTTTCTTCCTCAGAAAGGATTTAAAAGGGGATAATCAGCACTTCATTCTCACCATCCCCATCACTGTGGAGATGGACAGCTGCTGTCTCAGGATGGCCAAAGCCAGCCCCAGAGCCCCATGATGGGCACTGAATGTCAAATTCTGCCCTCGTCTCTGCACCCTGAGGAAGTGCAGCATTCCCGCCACAAAGCGGAGTTGTCCCCTTCAGCCTGACATCAGTGGATGGATGGGCCAGTAATTTGAGGTAATACGTAAAGGAGACAACGTAAGAGTAAATGGAATTCAATTTGTAAAGGCTGCACACAAACAATGCTTCCTGCTATTAATTCCAAGGCATCAATAGCTGCGTGCTTTCAGGGCATAGTATCTATTCTGTTTTCCATTTATATGCTAGAATTGTGGTAGATGTCAGGAGAATTTAATACATATGATGTAGGCATATGAATAAGCTGGATCCTGTTCTGGGAACAAATATTCATGTGTCTCCATGTGTTTCTGCATCTACAGAGACATGGGTATTTATTTCATGAGATCTGGACTCCATTTCAGGCAAGAAAAAAATTCCACTAAAGCCAATGGGGAATCTTTCTGTTCACGTCAGTGGATCCAAGAGCTCCAATTCAGGAATGCACTTAAAACACATGCTTAACTCTAAAGCCAGACTTAAGTCTCACTGTGGTCCATTAGATGTAAGTGTAAGCATTTGGTGAAAGATGAGGAATTTAAACAAGCATGTATGTGCTTACCTGAATCAGACTTGGCTCCTGCCCACAGTGGAGGGAAGCAGAGGCTCATAAAAGAAATACTATAGGGATAGCACACATCTGAAGTTATACAGGTCCAGGCTGTTGGTCTGTATGTATAACCCAGCCAATGTGGGGGGAGAGGCTCTTTTGCAGATGAAGACAGGTCTCCGATTTCCCAGATTTGTCCGGGGAAACGGCTCATTTGCACAGACAGCAACAAGCGTCTGTGAGTGGCCCCATGCTGTAGCTGGTGGCCCAGTCAGTTTTTGATGTGGCTGCCCTGCCCTTCCCTTTTCACCCAGCATTTCACCAGCATGAGTTAAGCTTGGTGCATTATTTCTTCAGACCCCTCACTGCCCTTCTCTTGCTTTCAGGGTTTGGTTGTGTTGTTTTTGTTTTTTTTTTTATCAGAAAAAGACAGCTTGTCCAAATGGGTGCACTTTCCCACAAAAATGATGGGTGCACAGTCAATCACAAACCCCTCCTTGTGCCAGTGCTGCCGCACAACTTCAGGGTGAAAGACATCTCTGCCTTCCCCCAACAAGCCCTTAGATGTCCCAGGTTCACTCCTCACCAGCATAAAAACACCAGTTCCTCCCAAAATCCTTCCCCAAAAGCAGCCTAGCTTTCTACAGGGGCCTGGAGAGAGCCCCAACAGGTGCCACAGCCCCTGCAGGGTAACAGTCTGGAGCATCCAATATAATTTTGAGTGAGAAAATGCAAATCCAACAGGAGCCTACTGGCTTTGCATCCTCCCTTGGGTATGAGCTACTGCCAGGTTGCAGGGAAAGGATGAATTATCACCAGCAAATAAAACTTGTAGGTAAAAAAATGAGTCTTCAGCTGGGGCAGGGTGAGGAGGGAATTCCCTGGGATGGCTGAAGGGTGGGACAGAGGGACCAGGAGAGAACAGAAGTGGGAAATCCTCCAGAGACGTAACCATACTCTTGTCCACTTCTGCTATTTATTTTCCTTAACCCGAGCCCTCACTCTGACTTTTAGCAACTCACAGCTGAATGAGTGACTTGCTCCAGGCTTTGAGATCCAACATCTGCAGTGATTAATTTCCTCAGGATTAAGTTCCTCTGATTTAAAACAACAGATAATGGCTAATAAGGAGAAACATCCCTATCATAAACACTGCTTTGGCATATAATTTATATTCTCTGGTCTGGTGGGTTTGTATCACCAGACTTAATGACTGTTTCTGTTTAATTTTCAGATGCTTAATTGCAGTAGAACACTTCAACACCATTAAATTAAAACAAGCTACCAGCTTTTTCTTGACTATGCTGCTGGCCTGGCTCCAAGTGACATTTAAAGCGATCTCAGATGTTTTATTCCTGCCACACAAGCTGCTCGCTTACGAACAAAAAGTGTGCACGCCACGGGGTGGAGGGGTGGTGGTACCTAAAGCCACTGACGTGGGAGCACTAAAAACAGCTTCCAAGCAGAAGAAAATTAGGATAAGGCTTGGTAGCTTCAAGGGCTTTCCCTCTTTTGGAGCAGTTCTTCAGTACCTGGCCATGATGACAGCTGAGATACTACAGGGAGAAGGGATTGGGGTTACCAAAGGACCCTGGAGAGGAGCCATCAGCCCACAGTCTTGATAGATGCCCCCTCTTCAGCCGAACACAATCTCTGCTGGAAAAGATCCTGGTAAGAGGCTTTATCTCTTTGCACATCTTTGAGAAAATTTTCCAATGTGGAAGTACTTTGAGTATCAGGTACCTATTAAAAAGAAGTAAGAGGAAATTGAGTTCCTCTCTAAGTTAATATTCCTTGGTAATGGATGTTTAGAGTTAGCATGTGTCTTTACAACATCATTCATAGGGGTATTGTTTGCTTCTGACAGTTTTTCTTTTAAGATTAATGTGCTTATGAAAACCTTGTGCCCTGCTCCATGAGGCAAGCTCAAAATCCATCAGCAATACCATCGCCATGACACAATGCTGGGAGAGCAAAGCAAATGACAAACAGAATCTGGTTTTTCAGAGACCAGTGTGTGTTGAAGAGAAATGATCTGAAGCGAAGTCTGGCCTCGCTCCAGCCACTCTTCCTGTCCTGCTGTTGGCACAACCACTGAAGAGGGAGAGAGTAAAAATACATGTGAGGGAGTGAAAAAAAACAAAATTTATTAGGAGGGGAAAAATAAACCTGCGAGAGTTTGGTCTCTTTTTAGCAAACAAGCTTATGGAAAATTCATATAAACTTTAAAGACTATTTCAGCAAAACACCCTTGTTATACACATAAATAATTTCATCAGAGATCAGCGGAAACAATGTAATTAGGAGGCAAGTTGCATTTAGCATTTTGGGATTGCATCCAGTTGACGTGCATCCTTGTGAAAATTCAAACATCATGGACCAGATCCTCAGCTACTCTCAACTGCCAAAGCTAGAGTGACTTTTTTTCTTTTTCATAATTTTTTACATTTTCTCACCTGACCTTGATTAGATGAGACAAGGGTCTGGCCCCACTGCTGCAGGAGACAAACCAGAGTGCAACATGAACATGCTGAGTTAAGTGTTACATGCTGTAATTAGACACAGGGAAGCTGGGAGCCTCTCAGGAGGCATGGAACCATAGTTGATGGATGATGGGGACACACCAGTGTCCAGCTCACCTGTGTGAAGGAGGAGACTGACAGTATTCCAGACAACCCAGTGTTACGTGAAGGCAGCACCCTCTGCTCACCTCACCTCACCACCCCAGCTCAGGACTGGGAGAGACCAAAAAAGCCTTAACCAACATTTCTGCCAGGTCACCTGATCCCAGTACCAGAATGAATGTAAGAGCAGCCTGTATTCAGCTTCTCATACTCCTGTTTTGATCATTATCTCAAGAGGAGACACAATGCCTTTTTTTTTTTTTTTCTATTATGAGCACTCGGAATTAATTTCATTCTCCTGAGTTCTTTAGCAGAGCAAGGAGCAGATGCAGGAGGCACAGACCTAGTCCTGCACACCTCTTGGCAATGAATCTGCTTTCCTGTTGAAAACTAATGATGCCTTATTTAATAAAGCCTCTAGTAAACATGAAAGCAATTTGTTCTCCTCAGAAAACCCAATGGTTGAAATCACCTGTGATCACCTTCCCATCTCCTTTAGGAGCCTGAGTGGCTTTTACCTTTCCAAGGGAAGGGGACTGGCAGGAGACATTGATCCATCCATCTGACCCCTATTGTTTGGTGTCCTCCCACACACTTTGCCAGCCTCTGGAAAAATATCAACAGCAGCCTCAAAAATACCAATGAGATGTAGGGGCCAGAGGAGACCTCAAGCTGTGCCCCTATCCCAAGGAAGGGGTTCCCCTGAGCAGCCTTGAGGACATGAGAAAAGGCCCCAGTATTGCTTCTTATGACTGCCTATAGTAATTTTCAAAGCAGTTCAGACAACCTCCTGACTTCATGTGCCATCCACAGCCCTGCCAAAGAGGCAGCTTCATGACAAATAGCTCACCCCAGTCAGCCAAAGAGGGAAAATGAGTAGAGAACCAGAAGCCCATGAAAGGTGAGCGAGAGTTCTAGGAAAATTTATTTAAAAAAAAAAAAAAAAAAAGACAGAAAGAACACAAGTGCCCTGACAGGGAAAATAGCCCATTTTATGTCTACATGGTCAGCTGCCATCATCATCACCTCTAGGATGGATGTTTGCAAAGCTGGATTGGTGGAGACAGGGGGAGCACAAGGAGATGGGAGCCATCATATCCATGCCTCCGTTCCTGCCAAAAATCACAGTAAGAAAATGCTGATTTGGTAAGAAAGAGTGATCCAAAGGGGATATCTTTCACCTCTTTGTGACTTCTTCCACAAATACATTGTCTTTCAACACCTTGTTGTTGACAAAATCTGTGTCAATAAAGCCTGAACTTCAAATTTGATACCATCTCTGCACCAAGAGGAACCGGTTGCACCAGAAGTGTTTTTTTGAGATTCATCTGTGCAGAAATCCAGCCCTGACCGGGGCTTGGTGTGCCCTTTGCTTTGTGGAAAAGCATTTCACATACATGTGCAAACTCAACCAGCTAAGGCTCTCAGAAGTGCCAGGTGACATTGAGCTAGTCCATGCTGGTATTTCTATCATGAAATGCCTTTAAAACACCCTGTTTCTTCAATATGACAAAGCACAGAGAATCGGCCTATGACTTTGAAGTTCTTATTGCCACTGAAGGTGCTCTGCAGAGCTGTGGGATGGATGTTTGACTCACTGACAGCACCCGTAGCCTTCTTTTCAAAAAAACAGAAAGTCAGCAGCAAGGTCAAAGGCACCTGTACACTGCAGCACCTTCACTTTTTTAGACAGACATGGGTAGTTTTAAGGGAGCCACAACCTAGCCTGTACCTACAGGGGCTTGGGAGAGCCATGGCTGACAACAGATATGTGCTATATGTCCGAAGTCTTGCACTGACCTCTGTGTACACCATGGAGAAGGGGTTTTGCCCAGTTAGGCACACCTCTCTGATGCACTCCATGCTATTTGGTCCAGAGAAACAGGGGAAACCTCACTAACTACCAGGTCAGAGTAAAATAGCTACAACTTAAAGCCCAGAGACAAGCAGGAAATTTATGAATGGTCAGACCCTAGTTGTCCCATCCAGACTTGCTCAGGACTCCTGCTTTCATCCTGCTCGCCCACTGCTTGTATTTTGTCCCAGATAATGTCAGAAGCAACCATGTGTCAGAGGGAATAGCTCTCAGTGGCCAAACACTGGAGCACATCCTAAAGGGACAGGGGCAATGCCAAGGAGGAAGTCCACACGGGCAGAAAAAAAAAAAGTTGTTCAGTTCTTTAAACCCTCACACACCTAAAAAGTTGACATTAAAAAGTATATATATTTACATTAAAGCTTTTTTCATTTTGGCAATGTTCCTTGGTTTCAGGGGAAATGAAAAAAAAAAACCAAAACAGATATGAAGGAGGTACCTTAACCTTATCAGTCATCATTTTTAGAAACACTGACATTTGAAAATGGAGATAGAGTTCATAAAAGTTTATTTGGCAAAAATCAGAAACATTTACAGATTGGCAGCCCTACACCCCATGCCCCCACACCCTCTCATATACATTTTCAGCAAAGCTTTATATGTTTCAAGTTGGGGGGGGGGGAGGAGTAGTTTTTTCTCAAAAAATAATTTATCAAATGACAACAAATTTGGGAGAGGGTGTATTTTTGCTTGGGGGAGAGCCAGGTTGTCTCCCCACACATCCCTCCTGAGCAGGTCAGTTCATGCTGAGCTGGTCGTCAAAATCGACCAGAAAATCTTCTGAACTGGAAAAAGAGGGTAAAAAAACAAAAAAACAAACAAACAAACAAACAAAAAGCCCAAACAACACCAAAAAGCCCCAAACAAACAAAAAAACCCCAAGAAACGGTGGGCTCCTCACCAGCCCTGGGGCTACGCTGGCGGCAGCTCCATCTAGTGACGCTCCCGAAGAGGTGCTGGCCGGCTTCTGGGGATTAGGGGATGCTCTGAGCAGGAACATTTTATTTGAAGAGGGCAATACACAGAATTCACCCCAAGGTGAATTTCTGCACACAAATAGAGGTGCAGAAAACTGGTGTTCCTTACCGGTCACCTGCCTCATCCCTCAAAACGCCATTATTGACCCATTAGCAACAAGATCAGCTGGATTAGAGTCTGCAGGGCAGGTCTTCCTGCAATGGGCTTTTCTGGCACATACCCCCTGCGATGGTCTTTCAGTGGCAATTCCAAGAAAGTGCTAAAAACAGTAGGAAATGCCAAGTCTGAGCCTGGTTTATATACTTTGTTCTACACCCATGTACTTGACAGCACACACAGAAGTGCAACAGAGCAAATATTTGCCCAGGGCATCTGATTCAGTTCACCTGCAAAGAGGAACTGAAATAAATGAGAGGGGCTCACACGTGCACCCATCAGGAACTGCAATCTATGCCCACTCCAAAACTAGTGCATCTCTGCACATTGACTTCCACAAGACTCAAAGCCAGCACCCACTAAAAGCAAACCAGGCTTCTTTGCCATGCTGCATAGGCAGCCTCTTCAGTCCCATCCCCAAGGGAGAAGTTCATAGCCATAGACACCATCATCTTGAAGCAAGGGATAGTGTGAGGTAGCAAAGAATAAGCCCTCCATGAGCAGAACTTTTGGGCAGCAAACCCAAGACCAGGAAGGAGATTTAGGGTTTGAGGCAGCAAGAAGCAGCCTCAGCCCACTTTAACCTGGCTGATACTGACACACCAAGGGCTGCCCAAAGCCCAGAGCTCCTGGAAGATGCGTAGCTGCCCTGATATATGGTCAATCTCCTTATGGTGTCCTCTGTACACCCTCTCCTTGCACATCCCTCATACTACACCATTCTCCAGGGACTGGCTGCGGGTTTAAGTGAGGGATGCCATGCCAAAAGGAGTGATATCAACAAAAGGAGGGATGCCACAAGCAAAACAGAGAGGTTTCAATGACGAGCCACCACCTTTCTCTGCTCCAAAAACCACTCCTGACTTCTCCTGATGAGCCTAAATGGCAGCCACATACACTGGAAGAACACTCAATGGCAGAAGATAAAGCCAAGATGGGCTGATGCTCCTTGTATCACAGAGAGGAGCTGAGATAAAACACACAAAAAACCCCAAAACAACCCAAACAAAAAAAACAAAAAAACAACACAGGAAAGGACCACAGAGATCTCATCAGATCATAAGATACGGAAGGTGGGTGCCCTCGTGGGAACTAAGAGAGTGCTTAGACCATCAATGAGGCAGCACCAGAGTGGTGCAGCATCGCAGCGTACCAGGAGATGGCAATCTTCATCTTTCCTCTCCTCGGCTCTGGAAGGGAGCTGCAGGCCTGCCACCTAGCCACACAGGGAATAAAGCTATTAAACTCAACAGCCTGGCAGATAAGTCCCACGTAGGGAAACCCCTTTTAAACAGTTTTTAAATGAACAGGGATTTTATTTATTTATTTATTTATTTTTATTTAAAGCAATAACGTGTATTTGCCCTGCAGCACATTATCTCACTCTGTATTCTCAAACTATAGAAAATTAGAGTGCCTCTGTTATCTGTTTGCTATCTGTGGCAGGATTAGAGGCGTCATGAACTAAGCTTTGAATCAACAATGTTTTATTGGTTCATGTCACTGAAGGCTGGTTATGACTGAGCTAAATAAGACATCAAGTCTCCCTCCTCCCTACTGCACACAGCCCAGGCTGAAGAACTGTGGATGTTTACATGGGTGGCCACAGCTCCTGATTTTGGGGAGGAGAGAGGAGAAAGGACATAGCACCACGATTTCCAGCATTCCCTCCCTTCCAGAGGGGCTGAAAGAGCAGCCTTTCTTGGGGAAGGAAAGGGAGTGGCCACAGCATATGTGCAAAAGTCACTGTTGGGATGAAAATGTTTAATCACTGCTTTAGTTTAATCACTGCTTCTCTTGAGAAATAGACTTAAATACAAAATAAAAGGAACCTGGCAATCTGCACCCTGCCTTTCAGTGGTCCTCCCCATTACAACAGGTTCCTCTCACCTCTGGAAGCTGGAGGAGAGCGATATGTTACAGGCATAACCCCTCTGCAAGTATACGCTCAAACCACAGCAAAACAGGAGAGCAAATTGGTGGGTTTGTGATCTCTGGAGAGCTTTCTGTTTTGTAAAATTACCATTTCTAACAGCCCAGAAACAGTGAGATGGCTCAAAAAAAGGCAGCTAGGTCTGAGACCATGATGAATACCTCTGGTGGTACTGGTGCTACATGGTGCTACATGGTCCAGGAGCAGAGAAAAGATAAAGCAGAGTGTTTCCTTTATTCAGCCCTGCTTGAGCATCAGGGATGCTTGGCTGCCTCCCCTAAGGTTCTGAGACTTGTTTTTCAATCATTCCAAAACAAATGCACAGGTTTTTTTTAGAAAAAGAAACAATGACTCTACAAGGGAGCCCCAAAATCCACCCCAAGCTGATAGCCAATACAGATTCCTATGATGCTCTAAAATAAACCTGATTTACAGCTCTGACAGACACAGCCAACCTCTGCACCTACATGAGAACACCCAGTGATGTGTTTGGTACCACAGTTTCCAGTTCCATTTTTCCTAGTTTATCCCAGAGCTGGCAGCTGCAGTGCAGCAAGAGAAGGTACCAAGAGGAAAAATTACGCTTCACTCACAGCACAACACCCCCCTCAGCGAGACCCCAGCTCTCCCCTGCCTGTCCCCATGTCCAAGCCCCAACAAAGAGTTTGGTGACACAATGCCTTGCAGCCAAAGCATTTCTCTCCTAGCACAATGAGACTCATGGTGGTTGCAAATGTAAGTTACCCCTACCTTACCCCCCTGGTGAGGAGATAAGTCATGCTTATTCCCCAAACTTTTTTTTTCCTTTCATTATAAAAATGCCATTATGTGACCCCATAAAATCATCCAAGTTGTGACAGCCATGCAGAAGAACCTCAGTGTTCCCATTCAGGTGTTTGTGCTGGGTGCATGGCACAAGGTAGAGCAGCAAGCTTTACTGCTCACCAAATAACCTTTGGTTCCGTGCATATAAGAAATGCAGCTGAGCTGTTTCCTCAATAAGATGTCCTTACTTAGGTTTTCTATTACTGTTATCAGAAAGGATCAAAACAGACAGATGCATTTACTGTTTTCCATCAAAAGATAATAAAAAGAAACAGTTTATAAAATCAGATTATATGAAAAATTGCCTAATGATTATAATTTCTAAACTCATTGCTGAATAATGATGTATTCAAGAGTTGTCATCGAATGATGAAAGAAACCTAATATGAAAGACTTTCTCTATGAAGAATGACTACAGATGAATTGCACAGAGATACAATCCTCTGATAAAGGACAATAAGAGCCTCTAGAACACTTAATAATAGACTACTCAGGATGAATTGAGTATTGCAATAAAAGCCCATAAATTAAAAAGTTTCAAAATGATTTCTGATAAAAGACATGCCAAGGTGAAATTTATAAATAAATAAATAAATAAATCATTGAAATCAACAGATGTACTGGCTATAGCATATGAGGTAATAGAAAATTCACTCTGCAAACACAAAATAATTCATTTTTTTAAATAATGCTATTGCACCTTCTTCACGCCAAGCTTTTCCCTGGGAAATCTTTTATCCAAGTCAAATCAGGGTACAGGCGTATTCTGGATGCCTTTCTGCTGTGCTGCTGAACCCCCAGCCTGAGCTGGGAGCTCCAGGACAACATGAGAGGATGAAGGTCAGATCTGCAAGCAAGGAAAAAGGTGTAGTTTGGGCACCTACCAGCCCTTCTCAACCCATGGACCCCAGTACAGCTCTAACCTACTCTAAAACCACTTAAATCAATTAAACATCACTGGCTTTCAACATTAAATAGCTTTTCAGCTCCTTAAAGCTTTTCAGGATCATCTCAGGCATTGGGTGGGCATTGCAGGACTCCCTTGGCAGTGCTGGGATGGCCCCCAGGCCATGGTGCCATTCCCTAGCACTAGGGAAAAGCCAAATGCAGCCACATCAATGACCACCAGCTGGTAATGGACTGCCTGTCTGTGAAATGGCCAGGACCAGGTGAGAAGGCAAAGCTGGGAGCCTGCTGTCTTCCATATTGAAGGGAAAGAAACCCAAAGAAAGGGAATGAAAATTTTCCCTTCCCTTGAACATCCCCTGCAGGCTGATGGACTGAGCCTAGAGTGGTGGGGCCAGAGGTACCTGCATGCATTCCAGCTCATGGAACGTGCTGGGAACTGGTGGATCTATGGGGAGGAAGGTAAAGCACAGTTTCAGGATGTTAGACATGGGTTGTAACTTAGGTGGGCGTGCATAATATAGCCCTGCTTGCTCACTGTTGCACAAGGACCTGAGATGATTTATTATAAGCTGTGCCAGCGTATATTATTTATGTTGGACAGAAGGAAAGCTCTTTGATATGTATCAGGAAAAGCTTCAAATTCATAAGAGATAAACTTGTATGAATGGTGTCATCCAGAGTAGGAGATGAAACTCTCAGATGCATCTTCATAGCGTACAACACAACCTAGGACCACTATGCTTATACAATCTGCCCATTAATTTCACTCAGAAGAGAAAGTCATTGCCATCTCTCTACAGAGTGAGAGTTCACCCAACCAGGGCTCTCCAGGCACATTTTTGAGTCTTTATTTGTTTTGAATGCACACCACAACTCTTGTTGGTGGGCACACCCTTGGAGCCTCACTCATCATGAACCTCCATCTCAAACCCACTGGTTGGAGCTCAAAATTACATCAGTCCATGCCAAACCCCCATCAATGAGGCAGAAAGTGAGGGTATGACAGAATCTGCCAATGAGCCCCTTGCTCCAGACCAAGTCCCTGCAGGTCTCCGGCCAACTCTGGGATTAGTCTGTGACTAATTACAGCTTTATTTCCTTTAGAGAGACACACAAGTGTTTGGCACAACTGCAGCAGAAAACAATAATCATAAAGTCTCCCACTAAACGTCTGCAATTAGAACATTCACGATTAATTGTGTTAATTAACCCCTCACACAGAGCAGCTGCTAGAGCCAGGACAGGCAGAAGTTAATCCAGGGAGTTTGCCTGGCCAGCAGCAGCAGCAGCCTGGAGCAAAGCACCTTCCTGTCATGCAGAACCCCCCCAGCCCACACATAGCAAGGGCAGCATCTTCCACAAATTGCACAAATCATAAAGCTGGGGAGAGGGTGAAGGTTGGTGAGGAGGATTTTGGTGTTTATGATTATTAAACTCAGGCCTATAGGAGCTGGAAATGGGCTGGAGTCCAAAAAAGGGTGGACTGATGTAATTTTGAGCCCAAAAGAAGCCAAGCTCCAGAGGAAGCAGAGCATGACAGTGTTTCTTCCCCCAATTCATACCCTACACCTCCAGCTCTCCCTAGCTTTGCTCCAGTTCAATTTTGTTTTGTTTGGGGTTAGTGGTTTGTTTGTTTTTAATTTCTCTCAAATGATTTCTATTTTTAACTCCCCAAAGTCCAGGAAGATACTTTAACTTTCCTTTAGGCTCATTATTGATCCTGCTACCAGACCTCACCACACCAAGATGTAAGCAGGAAGTGCAACAACACAGAAAGGGGGCACGACAGCCCATAACATTTCTATCCCAAACTTTCTGCCCTTTACCAGCCTTAAATCACTGACAGCCACAGGATTTGGTCCAGCCACAATCCAGGGATGCCAGAGACAGATGTCCATGCACCCTCCAGCCCATGGGTCAAGATGCTCTGCAAACAGTGCTAGGCACAGATCCCAACTTTCCAGTCTGTATTGATAATACCATGGCACCCCCAAACCCCTGATGCTTCAGGACAGGGGCTGCCCCAGCTCTCCAGTTTCAGACCAATCTCAGAACCATTCTGGGAGAGGTTCAATCCTTTTCTGATAGACTTTCTTTGCCAGAATATTCATATTTTGCCATCTGTGTCATATTTCAAAGCCCTTTCTCTCCCTTCCTTCCTTTTTGACAACAAATGTGATGCTTTTGTTCCCAGTCTTTCTTTGGCCTTGATCCTGTGGGAAATAAATAAAAAATTAAATCAATACCACAGCATCTGAAGTGGCTGCACAGTGGGTAAAACCCTGGCTCCCTTGCAATGGAGAGTAAAACACCCATTCATTCCCCTCTGCCACAGCACTCACCCCGTGACTTCAATGGGACAAACTCACAGGGCATAAAGTTGTTTGTTGTCCCTTAAATGGCTCCATTGTCTATTGTTGGGGCTCTTTACTGAGCTCTAAATCTTCCTTTAGCTCTGCTCTTCGCCTGTCCAAGGGCCCTAAGAGGACAGACACCCTCCAAACACAGCAAGTGCCGGTGTAGGCCCCTGGCATTGCTCTGAGCAAGATTATGTTTGTCCTCCTAAAAATATTTTCTGCCCTGTCTGAAGGCCATATAAAGGTCTCCATCCCTTTATCAATCTTTTTGTGTTGCAGTAGTGAGTAACTGTTTTGTATGGGGTTTTTTTTCCTTCCCAGGAAATAAAACTCTATTTTGGCTTGATGAGTCCTGCCTTGTTGTCTTCCAGCCCCATCCACCTGCAAACCCAGGCAGGCTGGCAGGGAATTGTTCTGCTCAGATCACTAGAACTGTGTCCTTTGAACCCCAAAGCTCAGAAGAGCTAGGCTTTACAGTGCCAAATCCTTGTGACTGGAAGGGATGAAGGAGAAAGAGTTTTTTACTAAGAATACACATAGTTGAATACAATAGGCATGGTTCCTCCCCAGAGCCTCGCGCCTGTTGAAAATCAGAGATAAAAGATCCCTGTCCAGCCAAAATCAGCTTGCTTTCAAGAATGTGGCACTTGGGATTATGGCAATAAGGGGGAAATAAAAATATCTCGGATCAGCTAATCTGATCCAGGCAGGCCTTTCTGGGAAATGCCTGAATACAACTTGTTTCGAGGGACTCGGGAATCTGGTCGAGCCGTTTCCAGTACAGCTGCAGGGGAGCAGGGAGAAAAGGGCTCTGCAGCCACCATCGCACGCTCTGTCCCTCCACTGAAGAACGTTTGTCTGTACTCAGAAGGTTTTTGGAGAGAATTCAGGGTTGTTTTTTTAAAATCTCCATTGTTGGGCGGTTTCAGCTGCCGCAGCTGCCGGGGAGCAGATGCGGGGACCTGCCACACGGTGTCACCGGAGATCGCCGCGTCCCCGGCTGCTCCAGCCCTCCCCACCTGCAGTCCGAGAAATTGGGAGCAACGGGGCTTTACATTGCCTCGTCTCTGACTGTTCCCCCTCCTTTTCCTTTTTTCTCCCCACTTCCTTCTCCTCTGTACTTCTCGTCCCACCCATAGCCCACACCAGCATTCCCAGAGCATCCCCAGCCTGCATACACTTCTCCATAGGTGTAAATGACCGTGCAAACTAAAACCCCATGGGGACACAGCCCATGCAGCACAGCACAGTTTGGGCTGTTTGTGCACTTGGGAGTCTTACTTGAGCATTTCTATTTAATTCTTACATTTTAAGCTGGCTTGTCAATTACTGAGCCTATTTAAATGGTCCTACATCATTAAAACTGTGGGATAAGTGCAAAAGATGTAGCTTTATATGTTACTGATTTACTCCAGGACTGCGTGGAAATATACGTTTGAAATGCAATTTCCCAGTATTTTTCCTTCCCAATCTCACATTGAGAAAATAGAAGAGATACCACCAAACAGAGTTTTTCAAGCCAAGTGTTGCTTTATACACTGCCTTTATTTTGGCAGCATTAAAGAGAACTAAAATGATGTGATGATAATTTTTTCTAAGCAGATTACACAGCTGGCAAAGCAGGTTTCCGCAGATATTTTCCTTAAATGAGATTTTTAGTAGTACTTAGAGTTGACTAGCACAAGCACTGTCTCACAGCAGCGCACAGAAAAACTTTACCAATGCAAACAGCTGAAAATTCATACCCATCTTAAGCCCGGTTGTGCTTCCAGCATAATCTGACTCTTGCGATCCAGCACCTTTACCAAGGTGGGTAAAGCTCAATGCTGTGCATTGGGAATATCTCAGCCAAGGAGATGCATCTAGTCTGTTTTTTTCCAACACAAATAGCAGAACTACAAATTTTTCTCATCCCAAAAATGTAATAGCAAGAATCCAACAACAAAGGAGGCTCTAAGACTGGGTGCATATTCTGGAGTTTCCAACAAAAGGGATCAATAAGCCCTAAGTACAATTTTATGGCCTTCTGGAATATCAAACTGTTTGAACTTGAGCACTTGAACAGATGCATTGCCAGAGGGACAATTACTAAAAAAAATTTCCAAGATTAAGTAAAGGCGACCACTCCCTTTGGCCAGAATTTGAGTGCGTCCAGCACAGAAAGTCCCAAACATTGCTGAACACAAAAGCCAGTAGAGCAAACACAGTGGCAAATGACAATCAACCCTACACCACACAGGATTATTTTGTGAAATTCTCTTGGACATTTGGAGTTTTCCTTAAATCCAAGTTTCCCTTTCCCTTCGTCACAGACATTTTTTGGAGTCTGCCATTGGCCATACCACTCTTTTCCTGAAAAATGGACTCAAACTGCTCTGCAGAGAGAAACACTCAGATCTCAGCTCACTCTTCATCAGTCTGGGAGAGGCCAGGGCACTAAAGGCACTTCAAGAGTGGTGGGCATCATATGTGTCTTACCACGTCAGACTCCATCATTAGTCATTACTTTGCATAACTGGTGTTCTCACCATCCTCTGGGAAGCTCCAGTATGGACTGAGACTCATCACACAGAAATGGGATATGCCAGTTGCTCTGAGCCGCATTTTAAGTGGATGGCTCTAAGTGCAGGTGGGTTAGATGGGATGGAAGAGCAATGCAGGGTCCAGGGGAGTCACACAGGGCAGCAGCTCTGTGCTGTCAATGGCTCCCCACCTAAGGACACCTAATAAATGGAAAGAAAAAGGTATATGTATCTTTCCAGGAGAAGAAGCAGATGTTCTGTTTCAACAACAACAACAAAAAAAAATATAAGTATAAAATATAAGGTTTTGAGATAGTGTGAAATGCTGCAAAGGGAAATTTTGAGCTAAGCCACAGCAGAACAATCTATTGGTCTGCCCCCTGGGACTCTGCTCTCCAACACCAGACTAAACACACTTCACATAACGCTGTTCCCAGGCAGAAGATCATTGGTGCACTCACACAGGTGTAAACAGGAGGTCTGCTCCACAATGAGAACCATTAAGAAACACCTGAACCCCAACATGCGCCAGCACAGCATGCCAAGCATTGCTGAATGTAGGTCAGCACCACTCTGCTGCCACCAGCCGAGCTTCAACAACAAAGTTAAGGGAAGTATTTATACCAGTGAGCATGAAAACAACCTGAATCCATATAAGGCAGGCTGGAAGCAGTGTAATAGGTGTTCTTGTGGATATTACAGGCCTCCCAAAAAACTTCTCTCCAAATCAAAATCATAATAGCACTACAAAAGCAACACCCAGAACATAGACATATTTATAGAGGGGATGAATTAAATTGAAGCATGCTGCCTTCACCTGGTAGGAAGCTGTTGAGGTCCCAGAATTAAACCCAAACAATATCCTCAGCAGTAAAACAGTATCTTCAGTTATTAAGGAAGAAAATAGCTTTATAAAGCCAATATTGCACAATAGGGCACTGGGGCTAGAATTTGGTTGGTACTCATGGCAGGAGATTTGTGCCATCTTCTTGGACCCTGTACAGCCATTTAGGGCCATTACACATCTACTAGAGGGGAAAATGTAAGTGCACAGTAATTTATAGGCAGCAGGACCACTATTGGTTTCCTTCTGTCTAAACAAGCATGTTTCTGGCTGCATGGCATCCATCCTCTTCCACCCACCCCACTCC
>VYZU01007035.1:25737-49410 GCA_013401355.1 Ceyx cyanopectus | reverse complement strand
CTTCTAGGTCCTTTCCCACCCCTGACACTGTGTTCTGTGATGGGGCAGTGCTGCCCAGAGCTGGACAGCCTGCCCTGCACCACAGCACGAGTCCAGCCAACAGCCCTCAGGTCTGTGCCCCAGCCCTGCATGGACCTGCTGCTCCCTAGCAGATGCTGGGGGGTTTGTGGCAAGTTCCTCAGGTGAGCAGGCAGGGCCCTCACTGGTGCTTGCAGTGCTTTCTGCCCCTGGTTTAGATAGGGGGACAGCCCTACGTGGGCACACAAGGAGGGAGGACTCGGCACTGCCATGCTTGTGAACCCTGCCAGGATGCATCACCAGTCCCCTGAGGAGGACCCCAGGGTAAGTGCTGCCTGCCAGGCTACCTAGTGGCTTGAAAGGCTTGAAGTCCAGTGTTCCAATGCTATTTTCTCTTAGTAACCATCAGAGGGTGACATGCTGTAATTTTAACTTAGGAACTAAAGAAGTGAGGCATTAAATTCTTGTAACTTCAGAACTGCTGATAACATTTGTCCTCTGATGCTCTCTTGAGGTGTATTTGGGGCATAGTAGTGAACAGTTGTGAGTTTCTTGTGGAAGCCTTTTCTTTCCCAGAAAAATTGTGATCAATTAAAGTTGAAACTGTGAGAAAAGAACGGTGAATCTTCACATCCTGCCTTTGCTGATGTGAAGAAAAAGAATTAATTGCAATATGGTTTACAGGAATATATTTATTTAATTTACTCTTCTGTTTGGAAATGTCCTTTCTCCTTTTCCTTGGGAGACCAGAGAAAATGAGTAATATGTGTTTCTAATGTTAACATCCACATTCCAAAGACACCCTGTGTCTCCTCTGCCCCAGAAGGGAACTGCTGTGTCATGCAGCTCAGCCCTGCCTGCTGAGCCATTATCTCCCCATGGCAGCAGTGTCTGGTGCCACACAATTCCCTTCTCTCTGCACAGCCCAGTCACCAAAGCCTGAGCCTGAAGCTTGTCTGCTGGAGTAGCCAGGACCAGTATGATGAGTGTGGGAAATGCAGGCATGGAAGGTGAAGTGTGCACAGGACTGATGGGTTTGCTCTGTGGTGGAATTGCTGTAGTTTCTGGATGCACAGATGGTGCTGCTGTGAGATGGGTCAGGGTTTGGTGACCAGCGTGACTCGTGTTTCTGCAGAGGTGAGGTGTGGCCATTCGGGGTGTCAGTGGCCACCCACAGGAGGCAGCTCTGAAAGCTGCTTGTGGTTGTTCCTTGGGAGTCACAAGACAGGGATCCATGCTCAGTGAGATGAGCCACTCAGCTGCAGGTGTGGAACACTGCTGGTGCTGCAGCTCTCAATTCTGAGTGGAAGGACATAAGCATCAAACACAAAGTAGACCCTGGGCCCTAGGGATGCACCACACAGGAGCACCCTTCACCCTGAGGAAGGGAAAACAAGAAAAGCAAGGCTGAAATGCTACTGTTAGTAACTTTGGCTGGTGATCAGCATGCTTATGCATAAAACCAGAATTTCTCTTTGCATAAAACAGAAAATGGCCTCATTTAACACTGCAGAAACCAAGCAGGTGCTGGCTGGGGCTTAAGCAATAAATAATTAAGAAGCAGGAGACAGAGGTTTAGTACCTGAGAAGAAAAGCTGCTGTGTAGTGTAGAAGTGAGTGCTGATGTGATGTGCAGTGCAGCTGTGACTTTAGATGACACTTCAGCTGGAACACATGCCCTGTTCTGCATTGTTTTCCCCTCATTCTGTGCATTACTCAGGGAATGAAAAGGACTGTGTTGCCAATACTGCTTTGCCCTAGCTGTATGCAGTTCCTTGCCCTCTGCCCAAGACATTTTGAACTGCACTGTTTAGTTTTGAAGACAATGGAGTCTGAGAAGAAACATGCTTCTAATGCAGCCTTTTGTTTTAACCTCAGTGGAGGTGGAAATTGAAGTTGCTCTTGAGGAAAGAGTCATAGATGGTCCAGAACTACTTAATATCAGAGTCATAACTCATGCTGCTCACATCTTACAATAGAAGTACAAATTGTACTGGCCTTGACATGCCATCTATTTATTTATTTAGTAATTTAAATCAGGGATTTGATCTTTTCATTTTGGAAAAAGAACCCAGTGTCTTCATTGACTTCACAGTACAAAATCTTCTCTGAGGACTGTGAGGTAAATCTGAGCTCAATAGCAAGAATTAAAAGCAGTGCTTTTGTTTCTGTAGAGTCACTTATGCTATGTGTTTCTGGGTGATAAAACAGTTTACTGACTTTCTGTATGTGCTTATGAGAAGGCTTGTGAGTGGCCTGCATTTGAGAAATTCAGTTGCAGCTGAGCCAAGTTCCTAATGTTTATTTTTTCTGATCATGGGCATGTTTCAGTTGCTCTGAACTTCAGACAGACCCTGCTGTCAACTGTTCATCTTTTTTCTCCTCACACCTTGCTATCCACTGACAGCCAGCTGAGCTGTCCCTGCACAACTCAGGTTGTGCTGCAGGGAGAACATGATAGAGTCACTGTGACCTCTGCGAGGCCAAGAACTGATTTAATCAACTCTACCCATCAGAACTAAGATGCTGGAGTAATTATGCTATTGAAAGATTGTTGTCTAAACAAACAACAGTGTGTTTGCAGTGCTGCTAGGCTAACACCACCTCCTAATTACAGCTGGCATCTTGGAATTCTTGAAGCTGAAGGGAATTAGTATGGAAAGCAGAGTTGCTTCTGACCTTGGAGCTAATGGGCATGGCTTCATCTTCCCCCCAGCTCCAGAACTTTCCATGGGCTTTCTCTTTGGGAGCCTTGTGAGGGTGGCTGGGAGGGGTGGCAGTGGACACCTGACACTGTGTGGACCCCTGTGACAGAGGCAGTTCAGTTGCTAAGCTACTTTCTTCCATGGCACAAAGATCCCCTCAAAAAACCAAGGAGGCCTCTGGAGCAGAGAGTTTATTGCCTGTCCTGACACCTCTATTTCAGCATTTCCCAGGGCAGCACAATCCATGAGGCAGCTACTTCATCAGGCTTGTAGGAGCCATCAGAGAGCTCCCTGGGAGTGGTGAGGCAAAGGAGAGGAAAACCCTTGCCCAGACAAGCTTTACAGTTTGTGTTGTGATGTGTAGCACCCAGCAGGAAGAGGAGCTAGATGTTGTCTGTGACAGCCATAGCTTCTGGAATGAGAAACAGCAGGCAGGACAGTTGGGCCAGTGAAAGATGGGAGCATCCAGCCACTGTAACAAGCTTTTAAGCCTCTGGGTGCTGTGTCTTCATAACTGAAGTGCTGCCATGCATAGGTGCTGTTTGGGAGAGCTGTAACTAAGGCATTTTTCACCCTGATGCCCCAGACTAATGTTCTGCAGCAGAGAGCTGGAGCAGGGAGCACTGACTCTTCAACTCAAGCATCTGACAAAGCCTTATGTTGTTGAGTCTCAAAGTTGCAAGCACTGGGTTCCACAGCAGCCTTGTTTCTCCTTTCCTAAGCCCTTCTGAACTTCCAGTGCTCCATGTGTGCAGTCCTTGGTCTAGGTGTTGATGGTACCTGGCACACAGCCACATGGGCACAACAGGTTGGTGAGCTGTTGTTCTGGAGCAGGCATGGCAGGGCTGAGTGGCCAAGAGGCATGAAGCAGAGCTGGCTGCCAGGGAGCCCTGTCATGCCCTGAACAGTGGCTCTTTTTGCCTTGCTTGGAAGAAAAGATGCTCACTCACATCCACAGCTTTGGAATTAATCCTATTAGAGACTCTTCAGAAAAAAACCCAAACCAACAAACACCACCAACAAAATCCCCCAAACACAGGCTGTATCAGCTTTCCACTTCGATTGATCCAGAGTAAATCTATTGTAAAGACTCTCCCCCCATTGTGCCCCACATTTCCACTGGCTCTGGAACAGAAATGAGCTCAAGGCTCTTGGGAGCTTCAGCTGCTCCAGAAAGCAGGAGAACAGGAGGAGGCTGTGGCAGCTTGGGCTGCTTCACCTGTTCCATGAGCAGAGCATCCAGGGGCTGGAGGAGAGATGAGAGATCAGAAATGCAGCTCTCACTGTCCCTAGGGTGTGTTACTGCACTGGCTGCTCAATTCTTCCCCAGTAATCAACCCACTGCCTGCATTCTCTGCAAGGCACAGTGTCTGTACATGCCATGGAAATGTTGTATTGATCCATCTTCAGTGTTCTCAACCAAAAACCAGCCCAAGAAGAACATCAGTAAACGAGCATCTTTGAAACACAGCCCTGAACTAGTGAAACTTCTGCAACTAGGGGAGATACTGCAGAGTAAAAGGAACATAATGAGGAGGGGAAACGTTGGTTCAGTATTACTGCACTGCCTAGCAGCAGTGACACTTGCAGAACCTTTAGGTCATTGAAAACTGAGGGAAATTAAATGAAAAAAAAGCTTTTAATTTTCTCTTTAAGGCAGAATTGTATGAACCCCATAGCAAAACTCCACATCTGCATCAAAGTGAAGGATCCTTTCAGGCTGAGCAAAAGGATCACAGATGCTGCTCTGTCTGGGAGGTTTTCTGGAGGCAGAAAAATGGAGATATTTCACTTTGTGCATTCAGCAGAAGTTGTAAGAAGTGGGTCTATCTGCTGTGTTTCAGTCCATCCTCATGATCTCCTGCTATTCCAGCCCCAGAAATGCAGGATCTGGGAGGAGTCTGGGTTTCCTGTTGCCCAGCTTGAATACAGAAATATCTTGTATTAAATGTTAAGTACCATTAGTTTTCACACTGTAAGAAAGGAAAAGATCTTCATAAGCATGAACAATAAACACACTGCTGTCTTTCTGTGGCTAAGCTGGAAAACCCCTTGTGTAAGTAACTTGTTGATTACACCAGGTTGTAAATAACCACCAACCACCACAGTGATACTTTCTGTTATCACTGGCTGTGCCACAAACCCTTCTTGCAAACAAACCCTGCTCATGGCCACATTTGTTTTAGAGACAGGAGACACTCTCTGCTGTTCCTCAGCATTCTTACAGGCTGGATCTTTGTCCAGTGCAGGTAGGGCTGGTTTCACTTGGTATGACACCAATTTCTGTTCCAAGAATATCTGTTTAGTGGTTTACAGCTCAAATAAATGATATTTGGTCTGAATTTTTTCATACTAATGATTTTTTTTTTTTTTTCCTGGAACAAAATGTGTATAATTTATTATTATTAATGGGTATTCATCTCTTTCTTTGAAACAGAGACTTCTTATCCAGTAGGAATTATGCCTCATGCCAGGAAAAACTCTGTACACACCCCTGAATGAAGTTTGAATTACCAAGCCACTGCAGTTTCTACCTGTTTCACCAAAGACTGGTTGGAGCTTCACAGCCAAACTCTCTGCCCACATCAAGAGTTAGATTCTAAAGTACCTGGTGTGCAGTAAACGTGTGTTTTGGAAGAGAGGATCACTGGCACTGCCAACAGTAAATCAGTGGCACAAAGCTTCGTTTCCCTGTCACAACTCCACTGCAAGTGACACTGGCAATACAAGTGAACTCAGAGGAGTCTGTAGTAAGTTTAAATCTCAGATAATGAAGTTTACATCTCAGCTATGATGTGAGAGCCCTAGAATGGCTTTGAGTACAGTGTGATAAATCAGCCTGTGGGTTGAGTGCACCTCCATTTAGTTTTGTGGGGGTTTTTACTTTTAATAGTGGAACTGTATCTGCTAAGCCATTATTGCTATGGAACAACTGCAGGTGCTCTTCTGTTGCTGTTATTGACACAGCAGTTCCTGAAGGCAGCACACAGTGAAGCCACCCTTGACTCCTGCCCTCACTGTAATCAGAAATGAGGTGCCTTTAGACCCTTTTCTTGCCTTACCCAGCTTACAAGATGAGAGGAGACCAGTAGAGAACCCCACAGCAAGCTGAGCTGGTTTTGTCCCTGTACTGGATCCCAGCTGAACTGGTGAAATGGATTCACTCCAGCTGGTCCTCTGACATCCATATCAGGATGGATAGGTGGGTGGTTAGCTGACCAGGGCTGTGTGTCTCTGTTCCATTAGTCAGCTTCTTGTTGGCTTTGCTTGCTGATCATTCCCTTAGACTCACTGTTACCAATTTCCAGGGGTTTATTGTAAATGAGGAGATCCGAAACAGAGCTGCTTGTCAAATCTTTCCCACTAATTGGGAGGAAGATGGCAAAAAGGAGAAATCAAGTTGAAATCACAGGAGCTGTGAAAGGTAAAACACAAGCTGTGACCTGAAAGAAAAGTGATTTTTATTCTTAAAGTGCTTACCAACAGCAGTTGTCATTTCAGGCTTTGGATTCCTTTTTGTGCTACCAGACTAATTTGTTTCTCAGACTGTTCAGAGTTGAAATCTCTGTTTAGCCTACAGAAAATTTAGACTTGAAGAGAGAGTTGCTAATCTGATCAAGCAGTTAATCACTTCAGGGAGCAGGTAAGGAGGTGGGTGCTCAGTGTGTGATCATGCTGCTTCACTTGGTCATTACAGCCTCCTCAGGCTCAGGTACCAGGATATTTTCTTCCTTGCAGTCTTCTGTCATCTTTGCTTTTCACCCACCCTGCACACCATTTTAATTGACATAGGGCATCATATTTCTTGAATTAAAAAAAAGTCTTCAAATCTTTCTCCTGAAAACAAATATATTTAATTTCATATACTGTTCTGAGCCTAAAATAGTGTCAGTGGGAGTTGTTTGCAGTAGCTGAATACCCTGAGAGTTGTGATTTTCAAGGCCCCAGTGACTGTTGCTTCAGTAGGTTTATTTTTTAACACTTTTTTAAAATTATTATTTTAACCCTGTTAACAATTTGGACAGTTCATTTGGGGGAGAAAGATTTCAATCCTTGCAGAGCTCAGCATGAGCTTGGACATGCTGGTGTGGGGCTGGGCTGAGCCCTGCCAGTCAGCTAAGGAGTGAAAAGCTGCTTCTTGTCCCACAGCAGGCTCCCTACTCTGTGTGGGTGACCCCACCTGGGCTCTTGCAGTTTGCTGCCCCCTGCACTGCTGCTCACTTGCTGTGAGTGGAAAGGTGAGTGGTAAGCACAAGGATTTGGACTTTCCTGCTTCACCTGCCTCTTGCTTTTGTCAGACGCTGAGGAATTCAGTGTGTTCAGCAGAGTGTTTGAGCCAAAATGCTGCCCCACTGCATGTCAGTGGATAATGGAATGTGGCTAAGACTCTGTTCCCAACAGGTCACCAGTTCCTCTCCTTCAGGAGCAGAGATTTAAAGCTAGTCCATTACAAATTCCTCCTACTCCCTCCTGGCTTCTGCTGATCCTTCAGTCTCCTGAATTCCAACGTGCCAGGGTAAGATCTGGTCCAGCACAAGGTGCATCAATAATCTCCTGGGAGTGCTCATGACCACCTCTCAGAAGACAGTGAATTTTATTCCCCAGAGTATTTGCTGATCAGCAAATACTTTTGCTGATTGTTCACCACCACAGCAGGACACAGAGCAGCTTTCTGTAGGAATGGGCTTTTAGAGTTTTCAGAAACATCTAGAGATGCTTTGTGAGGCTCCAAGGGATTTGTATGGTCAAACCCTTCAGCAGTTCTGGAAAAACTCCCCTAAATGAATAAAGATAGGGAAACCATGTCTTCACTCCCAAAGAGGAAAACAAGTTCAGCAAACAGACTTCACAGGGCAACAAGCAAAGCACCATAAACAGTTACAGATGATGGAAGGAAAAAAGAAAGACTTGAAATTTTTTTTCCATTCTATATTTTTGCTGGTTGGTTTTTTTGAGGAATGAGCCCTCTGACTGGTGGCTAAAGGATGGACTGAACCTGGTTGTGGCTGCTGTGGCTTCAGAGGTTCATATCTCACTCCTGGTCTTTTAGGAAATAGATTTGGGGTGTAGGCTGATATTGGCCACAGTCTGCCAGGTAGGGACTAACTCAGATCATTTGTAGTCCCTTAAATCCAAGTGCTGAGGATGGAGCCAGGAAGCCCAGTAAATACCAGTTGTCCAATGCAGCAGGCCCACCTCCCAGAGGCTGTGTGTGTTCAGTGCTCATTGGTGTGAGCTGAGCTGCTGATGGTGTGGGTGAGGACACCCCCCTGGATGGGTGCTGGTCACCCAGCCCCTCTGCAGCTGGCCAAGTCCATGGCAATTGCAGTGCTGTGGGGGTGTTAAAGCAAACCAGCCATTGCACTCTTCACACCCCAGCAAGGCTCTGGACAACAACTGGGATTTACTTGGGTGTCTCAGCTTCTCTTGCCATGCTCTGTGACACTGGACAATGGCATTGCTTCATCTGTTCAGCTCGTGTCTCAAATGCACAGTTTAATTTGTCTTTTATCAAAGCCAAGATTTCTGATGGATAAGGATGTAATATTGAAAACCCAGAGAGGTGAGACATCTGGATGAACCTGCCAATCTCTGGTGAAGTGGTTGGACTTTGGCTTTGCCTCCTGCACAGACATCACCCTTGGAGCTGTGGTGGTGCACAGCCAGAGAGTGGCTTCTTTCTCTGCAAGCAAGTCCAGGCAAAATTGTACCAAGCAGATCTCCAGGGTCCTGTTTTTCCAGTGGGGTGTGAGGTGGCAGCACAGGATGCCATAAAAGTGCTGACCAGGAAAGCTGTTATCAGAGTCTGAGGGACACTTTGTGCTTCCCTCTTCCTTGCTGCTGTTTAATTTCTTTCTGCTGTATTTGGCTAGGAAGAGGGATTATTTATTTTTCTAGTGCTCTGATGCATTCATAATGACTTACATCATTTAATAAAAAATAAATAAGCACAGACCTCAGCCTGGAGAAGAGGAGGCTCCAGGGAGACCTTATTTTGACCTTGCTGAAGGGGCTACAGGAAGGCAGGGGAAGGTCTTTTCAGAAGGGCTTGTAGTGACAGGACAAGGACTAATGGTTGGAAGCTGGGAAAGGAGAGGTTTAGTTTGGATTTTAGAAAAAACTCTTTAAAGTGAGGGTGGTGGGCACTGGCACAGGGTGCCCAGGGAGGTGGTGGAGGCCCCATCCCTGCAGACATTCCAGGGGGGGCTTGAGGAGGCTCTGAGCACCCTGCTGTAGGTGCAGATGTGTAGGGAGGTTGGACTGGGTGAGCTCTGGAGGGCCCTGGGCCATTCTATGGTTCTTTACCCCAATTAAATTAAATTTCCCTTCCAACAGTCCCTGAATCCTTAAGATCTACAGTGCCAGTTGGAGAAATGCTGTCAAACACAAGACAGGTTCTTCACCCTTCCTGCTAATGAGCTAGCAGAAGATGCATTATATGGAACAGACAACACATTTCAGCAGCAACAGCAAGGAATCTTTATTTGGAAATTAAATTCCTTACCTCCTTGGAACTGAGTCCAGATCTGAAGGGGAGCTGACCCTGCCCAGCCTGCCTGCGCTGAGGACTGCAAGGTGGTGACAGGGATGCCACAGGCTCAGCTTGGTGCTTCCCCAGGCATGCAGTGCTGAAAAGCTCTCCACCCACACCCTTTCTGACTGCTGAGACATGGTACCTGTCTGTAAAACATGGAATAAATAAAACTAATAAATAAATAAAACTGAGCCCAGTGACAGTGGGGAGAAGGGAAATCCCCAGAACCCTTTCTGTGTGCTGCTGATGAAAAGGTTTCTCTTGGATCAGAAGAGAAGGGCAAGGTGCTTCCAAGCCCTGAAGTGTAAGAAGGCAGGCAAGCTCTTCAGAAAGCAAAGAGAACACAGGAACAGAAATAGTTGAGAAAATATCACTTCTGTTTTGAGATCTCTGAGCTTCCCTGTGACTGGGAGAACCAGTGTAGAGGTTTCTGTGCCAGCTCAGAATAAATGGCATTTGTAGTAGGGGGGAACAAAAACTGGTCAATGATCAAATCACAGACTGAGCCACTTGACTGTCACTTCTCTGCATGCTCCACAGTTTTATCCTGCCTGAATTTCCACTGTGCAAGTTCTCAGTATATTTCAGTTCATGCAGAGGAGATAAAACTCCATTAGTTACACCAAGAAAAAAAAAATACCCAAGGAGTTAATTATCTAGAATTTAAAGGGGAGATTATGTGAATTACTGCCTGATAATGGAGGCACCCAGAATTAAAGACAAAGAAGGTACATGCCTGTGGACATCAGACCTTTGACTTCCTAATCCTGCCCAATTGCTGCAATCAGGATCATGGGGATTATTTCTGTGAGCTGTTGCTCAGCAAAAGCAAACCAGATCAACCATAGTTTGTGGATTTAGATCAGCCCAGTCCTGAGGCATCAAGCACAAAATACAACCAAAAAAAAAGGGGGATATAGAACCAGCTTGGCCTCTTTAAATGTAAGTGAGGAAAGTGCAGCTGGTGTAGCCATCAAAAGCAAACAAGACTTGTTTTAAAAGGATGAAGCCAGCAGTTTGTCCTTCTGGAGCTGCATGTTTTTCAGGGCAGAACTGTGGGGATCACAGCAGTGGGGGATAGAGAAGGGCTATGTATTAATTGAGAGCATTCCCCTGCACTCGTGGCCGTAATCCCCTGGTGCAAACACAGGGTTTATTAAGGTTGCAGTGTACTTGCTGTGGGAATCAGGCCTCTAATACCCTCATCCCTGCTCTGGGGGAATAATGCCTCTCTTCAGGGCTGTGCTGGCAATGCCTGTGCAGCAGTGCTAAAAGGAAGGGTCAGCACAGGGCAGGCAGGAGGGCTGTTGGGAGGAACCCCTGAGTGCTCAGGCTAGCTGAACAGTCAGTGCTTTGCAGCTGGGGCAGACACACTGACATGCTCACAGCAGAGCTTCAGTTTCATGTCCCATTTCAGCCTGCAGGGGAAATCTGCCTCGGAGGCCACAGAAAGTCTGAAGGACAGGTGTGAGGAGAAGAGAAAACATCCTGGTGCTGTTGGAATCCCAACCAAACATCTCAATAAAGAGCAGAAGGGCAGTTTTATCAGCCCAGGCTGGGGAGGTTTACACAGCCCAGTGCATCCCCTGTGCAGCATCCTTCAGTGAGGCCTGTGCTGAGCTCTGTGTCCTCTGTGCAGGGTGGCTTTGGGTCCTGACAGCCCTGTCCTGCCTCTCTGGGTGTCTGGGGCTCCTTGTTCCCCCTCTCCAGCCTCCTGCAGTGCTGGGACTGTCTCATCTGGGATGGAGATGAGGTAGGGATCTGGGACACGTGGAGTGGGGCTGTGCTCCTGGCTGTGCACTGCAGAGCACACTGAGGGCCCAGCTCCACAGCCTGCAGGCAGCACAGTTGCAGGGATACCTGACTTGCCACCTCCACAGTGAATCTGGGATGCTCACCTCGATTTGATGCAGAGCTGGTGTTTTTATCACAGGGAAATCAAGAGAAAATGATTCCATCCTTCACTTGCCTGACAGCTCCTCGGGGCTGCTGCACTCCTCTGTTCTGAGCTGATGTCTTGGCCAGGACACCCAGAGCTCAGCTGGGAGTGGTGCTCTTCTTACTGCCTGCTGCTCTACAGGTAGCACAGGGCAATACAGAAGTTATGAACCCGGGGGCTTTGGCTTTCCCAGGACGTTGGTTGAGGTTTCTGGGTTTCTGTTTGATGTGAAGGGCCATAATCCAGGGAAGAGAGCCCTAACCCTCAGAAAACAGCTCCTGGTGAGCATGTTAAGTGGGCAATTAAAAAAATCAAGACAGTTAATCACTAATGATTTAGAGAAAGATCAGTCTGAAGCCTAAATACCAGTTTGAAGGCTGCTGCTCACCCATGCATCTCCACACACTGCTAGAAATCTTTGGATCTGAAGGAATATCACTTTGCAGCTGTGATGGTCACCTTCTAGAAGGTTAGTTACAGTCATTTTTTTTCCCTTCCCAAAATAAACGTGAGACAAAACATCAAATTAATCATAGCTACAAAGGCTGCCTGTGGTGAGCTATCTCATTAAGCTTCCCTTTCCAAGCTCTGTGTTTGTTTCAGAGTTTTAATCTCTCTAGTATATTTTTTTTTGTTGGAGTGCCTGTGTTTTCCTGCAACGATGGAACGTTTGCTGTGTCATTTATCATCCCTTGCCCCGGGGAAAGGCTGTACAATTAACTGTGTGCTTACACAACTCGGATCCAGATGTCTGCGGGGCTCTGGAACCTCTGCCGCGGAAGATGCCCATGAGAGGAAAGCACCCCTGCTCTGGCAGCCCATCCTTGGAAGCCTCGCTGTGCACCCCCTTGCTCCAAGCAAACGGTTGGCTGTTCCCCGGCTGTTCTCTGGCTTAGAGCACCACCTACAAGTGAGTTTCGAACTGCAGCTCTAGGCCGGTGCTGCGCGTTTGTATCCTCTGGTGAGGGCTGCAGGACTCCACTCCTGCATCTCCAGAGCATCAGGGCTCCAGCCATAGCCCTCTGCTGCTGCTAAGGCTGCTGTGAGCCAGTGGTTCTCCCTGCGTCTCAGCAATCACGGGGCTTCATCCCCTCCTGAAGGGCAGCACAAGTTTCTGTGCCCCCTCAGCTCTGGATTTCCACTGACCCATGGGAGGGAGGCTTTGTTGGCACTGCCAGGCCTTTGTGAACTCGTGCAAGGGGCAGTGCTGGGAGTTAGCATCCAAACACAGGCACCATGGGCAACCGAAGCAACCTTCTTGTTCCATCAGCTGCAGCTTCCTGCTAAACCTCCAGCTCAAGCTCCTGTCAGTTTAACAAGTTTGATTCCTGGGTTCCTGTGAGAGTGAAATGAGCTGCACTCTGGCAGAGGGCTAAGTGAGCTGCATGCCCCTGATAGCAGCAAATTATTCTAATGACTCTGTGGAGTTTCTTTTTTTTATCTCTCTTTCTCAGAGCACAATATTCCTCATGTTTTCATGGCACTATGTGCAGTTCAGGGAGTGTTTATCTGTAGCTCTGCTGTCAGTTATTCCCTCTCCCCAGAGCAGCTGACAAACGTTTACTCTGGTAGAGATTGTGATGATACCCTTTATTCTTTCATTGCTGTTAAAGATAAATCAGGGGATGTTATTTGTGCTCACAAACCCCACTTTCCATCATGGAAGCCCTTTGCAGCTGTCAGCAGCTCACACTGCTGCTGCACTTGCTGGTGGAGCAACAGCCAGTGGAGCTGGGTGGGTACATCTCCTTGCTGCTCTCAGGCACAGGAGGGAGGAGATTTTTCTGCTTCATTTGAGGAAAATATTGTTTAAATTGAAAAACTTCCAGTGTGCCACTTAGTTAAGCCTGTGTTTACCAATGTATCCAATCTGAGCATTAATTGTGGCTCCTTTGATGTCTGCTCATTAAAAACCTCTTCCACTACCTGCAATTCAGTCCATTAAAACTCTGGGATGACAAAGCTATGAGCCTAAGAGGAGTTAACATTCCCAGAAAAGCACAGGGAAGATGAAAATAATAATAATAAATATACATATTATATATAATCTAAATAAAGAAGTGTTCCTTTAGACCACCCAAAAGCTCTGAAAGCAAAGGAGCCATCACTTCCCCAGTGCACTGCTGGTAGCACTGGGCATCTGAGCTGAAGGATTTTCTGCCCTGCTTCATCACACAGCCATGAGCTGCCTGACACAGTTACTGAATCCTGCTCTAAGGACTTCAGGCTTTAAAAAAGATAGAGTTGAGCTGTAATTCTGCAGACACTGTTACTTTATTCCCCTGCCTTCACTTATTTATTGCCAAAGACCTTTGCATGAGGACGTGATTCAGTGTTTGACAGTTCACAGGCTCCTGCTGCTTCTTCCCTGAGTGGAGTTCTGATCAGCTGGTGGCACCAAAGGTGTCTGTTTTAGAGGTGTTTCTGTCATGGGTGTGTGGGGACAACGAGCAGTAGGAGCAGAAGAAATGTCAGTTGTACAGGTTACATATTAGTGACTGTAGTAATACCATGAAAAAATAGATTTCCTCGCAGTAAAGAGGTAAAATGGTTTCTAAACTGAGAAATACTCAAATATGTGAAGTGCTCTTTGGGATTCTGTTGATTTGACAGCCAGGTTACAATTGTTAGACAAAAAGAGGTTGGTTTTGGTGCAAGTATTGCAGGTTATACTGAGCTTTTAATTATATGTGGAGTGAAAGAGAAAGAGAGGAGGATGGGCTTCTAGTGAGAGGTGTCAACTCTAACCCAGTGATCTCACCTCATCTCTCACCTGAGAGCAGTGCCCCCAGTGCCTGTGAGAGGGGACAACTCTAACCCAGTGATCTCACCTCATCTCTCACCTGAGAGTAGTGCCCCCAGTGCCTGTGAGAGCTGCTGTGACAGTGACTTGATTCCCCATTCAGCAGGGTGCCTTGGTGCCAGGTGACACCGGGGTGCTGGCTGGGGAGGCTCTCATTGCAGGGGAATCAAAGGGGGGCTCTGATGTGGGGCTTTGAGACACAGCTTTGTGCAGAGTCTGCAGCTCAGGAGGGAGCCTGGTGCTGTCCCTGCACCCAGCACACTTTGCTTGGACAGAACAAACCAAACACCTGCCTTTCCTCCCCTCCTGAGCCCTCTCCATGCTCTGAGGCCTCATGTGGCACAGCAGCTGCTCTGCCCCATTAGCAAATACCTGCATCACTGCTCTGAGGAGTGGCTGTGGTCACAGTTCTCTGGCTGCTCACAGCATATTGACTTGCTCCTTCAACAGCATTAATTAACAGGGAACAATACCTGGAGAGGCTAACGAGGTTTCCTTGCAGTCTTCTCCAGCTGCTCTCTGAATGAGAGCCCAGTGCTGCAAGCTGTACCCCCTGATCCCACCCCTCTGCTGAGACACATCTGCTCACTGCTCAACCTGCAGCACTGCTCGTCCCAGCAGAGTGCTGGAGCTGCTTCCGTGGCCTGAGCACAGGTACACAGGCCTGGCCAGAGCAGCTGGGAGTCTCTGCAGGTTCAGGAGGTCAACCTGGATCCTAACTCAGTCACAAGCACCTCTGTCCCCTCGAGGGACTGATGCTGAGGTGGCACCTCCTGTGCTCCAGCTCCAGCCACTGCCCCTGTGCTGTCCCAGGGCACAGTGAGCAGAGGCTGCCCCTCCTCCTGACACTCAGCTCTGCATCCCCATGGATTCCAGCCCCTCTCAGCCTGCTCTGCTCCACACTCCAGAGCCCCAGGGCTCTCAGCCTTTCCTCAGCAGACCCCTGTTGCAGCCCCTCCAGCATCTTTGGAGCCTCTGCTGGGCTCTCTGCAGCAGCTCCTTGTCCCTCTGGAGCTGGATGCAATATTCCAGGGGAGGTGTCAGTAGGGCAGAGCAGAGGGGGAGCAGAAGCTCCCTGGATCTGCTGGACACTCTCCTCCTGATGCCCCCCAGGAGCCCATTGGCTTCCTGGCCCCAGGCCCATTGCTGTCCATGGAGAGCTTGGTGTCACCAGGACCCCCAGCTCCTTCTCCAGGGGCTGCTCTCCAGCAGATCCCCTCCCAGCCTGTCCTGGGGTCACTGGTTATCCCTGCCCAGATGTAGGACTCTGCCCTTCTTGTTAAACCCTGTTGCAGGGCAGGTGACTGTTCCTTTACAGCTTTTAAAGCCTTTACAGCTTTTCTGTGGGTATTTTTTTCTACTATCCAATGTGAACCTCCCCTGGCCCAACCATTCCTCTTGTCCCCTAGCTTGTCAATGGGGAGAGCAGCCCAGGCAGCACCTTGCTGCACCCTCTTTTCAGGTAGTTAGAGGGAGTCATAAGGTCTCCCCTGAGCCTCCTTTTTTTTCCCAGGCTAAACAACCCCACTTTGCTTATCTGCTCCTCATAAAACTTCTCTAGCCTGTACCCAGCTTTGTTGCCCTTCTCTGGCCACACAGTTCCAGAGGGTTTTTTCCTCCCATGTCTCTTCTTTGGATACCATCACTGAGCATGGGATGGTGATGGGCTGTCACACAAGCTGAGCCTGCTTCTGGATCCTTGGGCTACTGCATTTGAAATGGAGAAATGATTTGATTTGGGTTTGGTTTTGCTCTCCAGTTTAATCCAAGCATTTGAAAATCTTAACATTTCTAATTTTTTTTAAGTGTTCAGGATCTTCACGTTGGGTTTCAGGAAACAGCTGCTAGTGCAGGTTTGTGGTTTATGCAGGTCATCTGTAAAAACATGAATAAATGGTACGTTAGAGAATCACCTTCTGGATGCATCTCTGCCTTTTCCTCCCCTGCAGCTCTGCATTGTTCATTTACTCCCATTCCCTTTTTCCCCTGTACCTGCAGCCAGTGGAATTCCTCAGCATTGCTGCTCACACTGATGGTGAACCTGAGGGCACCACCTGTCTGATGGGGACATCACCCCCTAAGCTGGCTCCATCCACACAAAAAGCCAAACACAGATGGAAAAAACCCTGGTTTTAAAGATACTTGAGGCAAACCAAGTGAAGAGAGCCAGTGGCAAAGCTCAGATGATCAGATGTGAGGCATACCTGCAGTGTTGTCTATTTTCTGTGCTGTTCAATCTGTTTTCTGCTCATCAGCACCCCACATTTCAGCCTCAGCAGCAGTTGAGTGTGTGCTCTCCACCAGTGCAAACCCAGCCTCTCATGGAGCCTCCCTGCTCATGTTGCAGAGCCAGGGGCAGCTCTGAGCTGTGCATGAGGATTTCCAGCTGAAAATGTGCTCTGCTTTTCTTGCCAGGGCAGCTGATGTGGGAGGCATGCCCGACCTCCACTGGGGGCTGCCCTCCAGCCAGCTCTTCCAGGTGTTCAGATCTCTGCTGCAAGCCTTTAGATGAGAGAGGAGGAGGAGCACTCTGCAGGTGAGTGGGTCTTTAGCTGTTTGGATGATGGTTGCTCCTACTCTCTGGCCTGCTGAATGTTTTAAGACTTTTATGGGGTAGATCAGCTGCTGTGTGAGGAGTGGAGAGCATTTGTCAGCTCATGGCAAAGTAGTTTTAGAATTCAGCAGGTCTGGGCTCCACAGAAGTAAAGAAAACATCTTCCTGCAGGTTCTGGTACTGAAGGGGGGGAAGGCAGCTGATATCTTTCCAGTATTCCCTAGAGGTCAACAGCCTAATATCTCCAAAGTGTTTTCCTGGTACCCACCTCCTGTACAGTCCCTGTAGAATTATTTGGGGACTTGTGAGTTCCAGTCAATCCAAGGCTATCCAAAACTTGGCTGGGTTGTTTTTCTGTTTTGTTGTATCAATGTTAGTCTCCATCTGGTGATGGAGAATGAAAGCAGAGAGGTGTGACTCAAACCAAGGCAGATATCCCCACCCTAGTGCATGGGTTGTTCTTCATCTATCAAGGGGACAAGGTTCCCTTAGATTCTTGCTAGCACAGGATGAAATATCCTGCCAGTGGCAGAGAAAGCAGCTCCCAGCTCCATCCCTTATGGGCCTGCAGCGGGCAGGACATCCCAGAGCCATTCAGGCTTCTGCTGTGGCCTCTGATCTTGCACCAGGAGCACCACTGACTGGTAAGGCAGATAAGTGACTGGACATAAGCTGCTTGTGCAGACCTTCCAAACACCTCTGTGGAGCTGGGAAAAGGCAGAGCTGCTGCTTAGGAGGGAAGGGAGAGAGGGTGCTAATTGCCTTTAGATTCCTCACTGCAGGAGCTGGAGCTGTTGATGGGGTGCTGACAGCTCAGGTAACAAGCTGCATCCTCCTGGAGCATCCCAGCCCTGCTTGGGCCTTGTCCCTTCCAGCATCTGCTGTGTGCCTCCAGCCAGGGCTGCTCCCTGCACCTGCTGCTCAGAGGAGGAGGCTAAGGGGGAGCACACAGCAAAAGGCAAGTTTCTGCCCAGGGCAGCAAGCTGCTCAGCACCCCAGAGCTGCAGGCAGCAGCAGGATGGGACCCACCTGGGACCCCTCAGAGCATGCTGGTTGTATTTGAGCCTCCCTGGAGACCTGCTCCCAGCTTTCAGCCTGTCCTGCAGCACCTCAGCAGAGCTCCCTGCCAGCTCCTCATTAATCCACGTGGGCTCATCCTGCCTGCCAAGCAGAGGCAGTGCTGTGAGGCTGCTGTCACTGCTAACTAATGCACTGCTGGTTTACTGCTGCTCGTGGAGGGGAAAGGGACTTCTGACCTCAGAAAAGAAATCCTGTGCTGAGCTGGAAATTGGAGAGGGTTATTTAGTGGTCTCATTTATGCTCTGGCACAGGAGACCCTGGCTCTTCCTCTGAGGAATATTCAACCCTGTAAGGAAAGCCCAGCATTGAGGTGGATTCTGCTTACAGTCTGGTCAATTACCTTAGTCTGGGCAGATGGGACAGCTGGGATTGGAAACTCTAAATGAAAATTTCTTAAACTGTGCTGGGGAAATCTGAATGGTTCCTCCTCTTGGGATGGGGCCCAGTGCATGGAGTGCTGCTCTGGTTAAATTCTTAACAGGCTTGTTTGCATTGGTAAAGAGATTTTTTTAATATATATAATAACTGGTATATATGAGTTATATAATAACTCATGCCTGGAGCATCAATTTTTCTCTCTAATTCAGTTTTTTATTTCCCCTCTATGAAAAAGCAATCTGTTTTCCCAGTGAGAAATGAGCTGTATGGATTACAAGGTGTTAAGGAGTGAATGCCCTGTCTGGTTCTGCCCTTTGGAATGCTCTCTGTGGCACTCCTTAGGGTCATAATTTTGTTATATTAAATAACTTCTGTGTGCTCATTTAAAATAAGCAGGTTTTCAGGTACAGAGGATGAAAAAGAATAGCCCTTTGTTTTCATCTTCAGCTCTTTCTTTCAGGGAGTATTTGTGTGCCTCTCTGTACAAGCTTAATAATGCCTTCACCTATATATATAATTTTTTTTTGCATTTGCAATGAAATAAGGGTCACGGGGGCTCGTGACAGCAAACTCTATTATGAGTTGGAGGGGGAGAGGAAAACACACCTTGCAAATACTGCTTTAGACAGTCAAATGCTACCTTTCCTGCATTTATCCACACTCATCCAGACAAACCCTGCTTAGCTTTTCCCAGGGTGCATGACAATTTCCACTGGGTGCATGAGGACCCTGAGGAGGGTGACAAAGCAGCACCTTCACAGGGGACAACTCTGCTTTTGTGAACCATAAATACAGATTTTTACATTATTTTTCCTTTTTTTTTTTTTTTTTTCAGTTCTGCAGTACTCCCAGCAGGAACAAATAGTTGCTGGAGAGCAGAAAAGATTCTCCTTGGTTCTCTGCACAATTCAAGGGTTCCTTTCTAGGAAGCTCTGTTGGATTGCCTGGAGAACTGGTACATACTCTAATGAACTGCAGGGATCTGCAGATAATTAGAATGAAGCAATGTACCTTAATTGCTGAGGTCTTGGGTTGAATTTTCAAGGCTGCAGCTAAGAAAAAAAGCTTTTTCTTTTTTTTTTTCTTATACACCAGAGAAACCTGGTCAGTAACAGAGTGAGACAATAAATGGGTGATCTGAGAAGTGACTTGGTAACAGGTGAGAAGAACATCACCTCCACTTTTGGCATTTCTTCATGAACAAGGACAGAAGCTGAGCTCAAAGGCAGCAAAAAAAAAAGCAGTTTTAGTTAAGTAGTGGAGATTATTGAAGGTACCTGTGTGTGGTTTGGACACAGGTCAGTTTTGTCAGGGTGCTGATGGGACACTTAAGCCCCTTCAAAACTGCTGCCAACAGAATGCAGCTGATTCTGAGCCTCCTCCTATCCGGGAAGGGTTGAGCTGGTATCTGAGGTGAAGGACACCCCACTCAAACCTCTGAAATCNTATTATATAATATATATAATTCTTCTCCCCAGGCTCCATGCAGATGTGGGGATATCCTCAGCAGCTGGTCTTCATGTCAACAGCCATCTCCATAGAACTTTTGCATCTGCTCCTGGGTGGAGGTGATGATGATGATGATGGTGATGATGGAAACCTCATCTGCATGGCCCCCAGGTATGGAAAAGGTGTGGCTGAGTTAAGTCTTCCAATGAGTCCCAAACATGCCATGAAGGTCTGAACTGCTCTGTTGATTTCATGGCTTCTCTTGTCAAAGCCCCACTGGAAAAGTGCATCTCTGCAATGAGAAGTTTGGTACAGAGGAAAATACAATCTGCAGCAGCTGGTGGCCCCTTCCTCCCTCCATCATTCAAAGATGCCACTTAAAGAAAGTCATTTTCTACTGAATATCAAGGAGCATAAAATGGAGCCTGGCCAATAGCTCCCTAAGCTTTCCATGGGCAAGAAGCAGCCAGAAGGACACTGTGCTGGATGCTCTCAGGAGGCTAATTTAATAAATGCCTTAAAACTTGTTACTATTTTTTAATAAGATTCAGGCAGTTGCTAATTAGGCTTGAAAGTGGGCAATAATGAAAAAGTGAGCTAGATTTTCTTTCCTTCCCCTTTTTCTTGCAGAAGGAGAGCAATCTTCCTTGTTTCAGCAGTTGCTAAAACAATCCAGGCTCTGTAGCTGCAGATTCTGGGAAGGACGTGTGAACTGTTAAGATCTCTGCTTTGCAAAGGTTGATTGAGAGTCATTTTCTCAGCTTCTGAGTAGGGGCTGAAACAGAAAACAGAGTGGGCAGGAGTTCTGCAGTCATTGTGCAGACATTCTCAGTTCTCAGACCTGAGCTCCTGTGGAAGTATTTTGGAGATGCACTGTCCTGAAGCTAGTGTGACATGCTGGCCAAATGCCATCCCAGCCAAGTGCTTTCAACTCATAGTACAAACACTCTTCATTATTTGATTTTTATTCTTTTCTACTTCAGTTATGGGGGATAGAGCTATGGGATAGGATCTGAAGCAAGAAAAGCTAGCATTTTTGCATGTGTTGTGAAGATTGTCACCTCCTGGCTCTGAAGAAGAGCCTGAGGAGATAACTGGTACCACCACAAACCCCCCAGTGTTATGGATGTTTCCATGAGGGGATATTTCCAGAGGCCCCTGGGCTGTCACATCTGAAATCTGCTGTTCCAGTTTCCACCTCCAGCTGGAGGAAATACACTTTGTTTGTTCCTGGTTGCCTCTGAGATGAGACACAAATAGCTTCTAAATGAAAACCAGAAGCTGTATTTCTTATTATGAGTTGCAGTTGGCAAGCCTTTATTTCACTGTTGAAATGTAATAGTTTCTTCTGTATTCCTTCTTTCCAAGTTCAGAAGTCTTTACTCTGAGGTTCTCTTGCAGAGGAAAGAGGGAAAAATGAGATTTCTAGCCTTTCCTGCACCTCCTGTCAGTTCATCCTGTGCCAAGCTCACTGGCAGCCCTGGCTGTGGACTGTGGAGAAGTGGTGGCTGTGAGTGGCAGAGGCTTTGTGGGGGTAAGATCACAGTGCTGCTGCCATGGCACCACTGCAGCCCTTGGCACAGGCTGGTGCTGTGTCAGGGAGCTCTGTCCAGTGGACACCAAGCCCCTGTGCAGATGAGATGAGATTCTGAAGACATGCTCCACTGAAATTGCCTTTCTGCCCCAAGCAAAGGGAAAAATCCAAGTCTGCAGTGCAACTTTTGGTGACTGGCAGCTGAGCTTTGGCACTCCACAGCTAGCAGCTGAGAGCTCAGGAGTGCTGCCATTCTGCTGGTGCTTGCTTTGTTCTGAGGGACTCTGAGAGCAGCCCAGCATTGTTGGGGAGACATGGGAGGTGTGGTGGTAAAACACTTGACATTTGAAAATTGGCTTGGAAATGTAAATGGCTGGAAATGTTAATTTGTTACAATGGGTTTCCAGGATGAAAAATTCAAAAGGTCTCCTGCTCACATTTTCAGGTCAGGAGAGAGTTTGACTTGTAAAAGTCAAAATAAAAGGGAATTCTACATAATGCATGAATGATGTCTAACTTCAGAGGGAACTTTCCTGGAGCAAGGTCTCAGCCTGTCCTTGCCTCACTCCTCTTGGCTGCAGGGGGTAGAGGAGAAGGGAGCAGACACACTGGGGTGCTGGAGGGTTTAGTGAAATACCTGAGACTCCCACACCCTCAGGAGATGGGGCTGAATCCAGCAGTTCCACTGCTGACTGGGTGTGCAGTGCTCTTGGTGGCCACTGGCCCTCTTCACCAAGAGCAGGGGCACTGCAGGGAACACCAAGCTGGGACTGGGCAGAAGGACAAACCAAAGTCAGTTTACATGTCTTGACTAGTCTGGTTTTAAACTAACACTGCTTCTTTTAGGCCAACACAGAGGAAACCCAAAACTTGGAGGGGGTTAATTGTTGCATCCTGTCAAGGGCTTTTTCCTCTCTAAAACTGGCAAAGGTGGTCGTGTAGGGAAGCAAACTAAGGGAAAAATTAACCTTAGTCCCACCCCATTTACTGTGAAGATACTGCAGAATTATTGTCTTATCTCTGCATTGTGTTCTATGGATTTTTGAGGAGGGTGAGACTTAGTTATGAGGCACAGCTGGGGTCTCAAGCTGTAGTTCCCAGAGGTAAGGATTGTGCATTTATGCTTGTAGAGCTCCAGGGGAGAGGTCTGACCCAGCAGGTATTTCCCTAGCTGCCTGAAAGACCATTAAACAACACTGGGTTTTGGTTTCTTGGCCCACATATCAACAACCTGTTGCTGGTCTCAGTGTCTTGCTTGCTTGATTAAAAGTACTCAGTGTCAAGATCAATTCTAACTCTTCAGAGAAAGGAAAGAAATGTTTGGGGGGATCTCTGGTTGTTTACAGTGCTTATCAGAGCTTTCAAATTGGAGTCTTACTCAGCAAACCCTCCCTCTTCTGACTGGGCATCCTGGATCCTTTCTCAAGCTGCTTCTGGCAGCAGAAATTCTCTTTAACACTGGAGTAAAGGCAGCCTCTGCAATCTTACCCTGGCTATCCCTGCCTTAGAGTGCAGCCTCAGCATGGCCCTGTGACAGGGCTGAGCTGAGCCATGCCCACAGGGATGCATTTCAACCTCAGAGAGCAGAGAGAATGCAAAACAGAGCCACGCCAGAAACACTCTGGAAAGGCAGAGAAGGATGCTTTCCAGGTGAGGTTTGGGAAACCCTGGAGATGGTGGGTGTTCAGAGCATGCTCATGGTAGGGAGGGTGGCCAGCTGCTGAAGCCAAGTTGGGCACAGTGCCTGGGGCAAATAATGCCCACACAGGAGACTGATAGCACTGGGGGTTCACCCAGAAGCTGTAGCTGAACCTGGGGACTAGGGAGGAAAGCTGCCTAAGGAGCAGGCCTGCAGCCCCACAGGAGCAGAGGGGAGCAGCTGGGATGGCTGGGTGGGCTGGGATGGCAGGATGGGCTGGGATGGCAGGATGGGCTGTGGAGTCAGGCTCTGCACTGCTGCTGGGGATAAGAGTTCAAACGACCTTGCAGGGAAGCAAATCCAGTTAGTGACTGGTGAGCATGGACTCTGTTACCATCTGTTGAATCTTGCAGCTTCTCCTCCCTCCTGCTCTGGCATCTGTGAGCCTCAGTACAAAGTGTTGCTGGGAAACTCAGCTGTCTCTTTGCACTCAGCAGCAGAAAGAGTGCTTCATTTCAGTACCTTAGCATGACTTCTGCACAGATCCAGACCTCCTGAGCAAGGCAGGGTGCTGGAGTGGCAGGATAGATGCTGCAGATAGACACCAGTGCTTAACAGTGTCCTCTTCCTAGGTGGGCCTTTGCTGGTAGCACAAATGAGGTGTGAATTGTGTAGCATGGCAGGGAACCTACTGTGTGGTGCAGGGTCAGTGTGCCACTCCAGCCGCGGGGGGGGGGGGCCTTTTGGGGGGGTTTGGTTTGCTTGTGGGGGTTTTTTTTGTGCATTTCATAGAATCACAGAGTGTCAGGGGGTGGAAGAGACCTAGAATTTCATCCAGTCCAACCCCCCTGCCAGAGCAGGGGCACCTAGACCAAGTCACCCAGGAACAGATCCAGGGGGGTCTTAAGTGTCTCCAGAGCAGGAGACTCCACAACCTCCCTGGGCAGCCCCTGCCAGGCTCTGCCACCCTCACTGGGAACAAGTTCTTCCTTGTGTTTCCCCCAAACCTCTTGTGCTCCAACTGACTCCCATTGCCTCT
>VYZU01007035.1:0-23347 GCA_013401355.1 Ceyx cyanopectus | reverse complement strand
AGTCAGCAGTGATGTTAGGATGGATGGGTGTAGGAATCTTGCAGTGCTGCTTTTGAAGGCTGGGTGTGCAGGCAGCACCACCTGAGGCATGTCTCTACAGCACCAGCACAACATTTAGGGGTTATTTGGTGGCAATTTGACTTTATTCTGTGGACAGGTCTGAAATTAGAGGATGATCATGTGTTTAATTCTGTTTTTAATTAGCCCTGTTATTCCAGGGTAGACTGAAGCCTGTTTGTACACCCAAGAAAGTGATTAGGAGGTGAAAGGGGAAGGTGAAGAGCAGCAGCAGAACAATGTGCTGCTTCCCTACTTTGCCAAAAAAGACTTTTTTTTCTTGGAGACTGTAAGTGCAGAGACTGAGAGCTCCCCAGGTAGGGACAGCCCTTAGCTGGGGGCTAGATTATGATTCCATTTGTGGCCTGGGTGTTTTCAACCAAGAAGAGAACAACCTCCTTTATTTTTATTTTCAGGATTTGGGGATCTTCAAGTTTCTTTGGGAACAGTTGTTCCTGTTCCTTGCCTCATTGTAATCAACACCTTTGCCTCCCATCCAGAGGGTTTTTAGGCTGCTCTGGGGTTTGCTAGGGCTGCTGCTGTTGGCACAGGGTGGTGAATGGCAGTGCCACTGGCTGGGGCAGCAAGGGGTGCTTGGGAGTCTGGCTGAGACCCTGCATCTTTATGGCACACAATGGGAGTTCCTCCTAATGATCTTTTTCAGGGTCTGTGAGCATTTCCAGGGGCCAGCAGGCACCAGACTTGAGATGTTATGATGCTGGGGTTAGCAAAAGGCTCTGGATGCCAGGCAGGGAGTTTTCTGGTTTGTTTTTCCTACCTATTTACACTGCACATACAAGTCCAGACTGTGCAGCTAAACCTTTGCCCTTCCAGTGCAAAGATCCCATGGCACTCCACATGGGAGCAGTATCACTGTGGGAGGGGGTGGCATTTGCTACTTGAGTCTGAATTGGATTATTCTGTGATTTTAACTTTATTTATTTTATATTTTATTTTATTTAGTCTGTTGCTAGTAGATCCTGGGGTAAAAACTCTTGTTTTCTATTTTCTGGAACAGAATCTGTGGCTGGTGCCATGATACAAGTATTTGAGAGATGGACCATGGAGAGGCACATTGCATAATCACAGGACCTTTTGCTCTCCCTTCTTGCAGGCTTTATCTTGAACCCTTCTGAGGGTGAAGTTCTCTTCCAGCAGGATTGCTGTAGCTTTGGAGGGAGCCCTGCCATCTGAGAAGTGGCTCCAGGTACAGCCTCATTTTACCCAGTGCAAAAATGACAGTATTGTGCCCAGAATCAGCTGGGTATGGCAATGAATTGCTGCTATACAATTCATATGCATGTTTCTTTAGGTAATGTTTTCTCCACTGTTTTTTTCAGATAGCAGTCATGAATATAGAACAGGTGATCTGCTAGAAGAGCTGCTGCTTTTCAACTTTCTCTGCTGAAACAGGAGGTGGTGAAATTCTGCAGGATTTTTTACTAGTGGTGTCATGTGCATTAAATTAACCATGGAAGACACCAAAGAAGAATTTCCATGATCTTGAATCCAAATGTTGCTTTCTTATCACTGCAGTTGTTTGAGGTTCTGTTTCTAGGGAGTAGAAGAAGAAGCAGTTCCTCTGGATCAGGTTGTTCCCAGCTATCCTGACTGGAAAAGTATCCTTTGCCAGTTCCTGGGGTAATTTTTCCAGGCACACCATATATAATTAATGGAAAATGATTTGTTTTATTCCCAGTATCAAGCTCAGAATTCTGTAGTTCCTCAAGCTTTTGTTTTCTTCAGTGAAAACGATTGGGCTGCTCTTGGTCAGAACTGAAAAAGGAACCAATTCTTATCCCATATCTCAAGGAATGGTCTCTGCTCTGTGCAGTGTCCACTGTCTGCATTCTGCAGATACCCTGCACCTGAAGAAATCCTCCCCAGAACTAACCAGGTCATTCTGCTGACCTGCTGGAAGGAGTTTGCTGTTGCTTGGTCCAAGGGTTCACCTGGTTCCTCAGTTTTCCTTTGGCAGCCCAAGCTACAGGAACATTTTCTGTAGGTTAGAGGCCAAAACTCTGTGTTTTCTGATAATAAAGTAAACCAGAGTTCCTATGAATGCAGCAGTAGGGTGCTCAGGATCCTGACACTAGGAAGCTCCTCCCAGGAAAAGTGGTAGTACTAAAGCTGTTTCTTCCTAGCAAAACTCTGCTTCAAGTACATATCTAAAATGGAGAGGGAGCTTAACAAGGCAGCATCTCTTCAAAGAAGAGCTGTCATTTCTCTGCTAAAATGAGCATTTTTATCAGCACCACGTGGTGACTCCTGCAGCAGTGTTTCCTCACACAGTGACAGCTGATGAACTCTCTGGGTAAGTGGCATGGCTCATTCTCAGCCATATCAGGTAGGGTTTTTTTTTTACTTGTGTGTGATTGGTTTCCATTTATTTGGGTAAGTTGATCTTGAATTCTTCCTATTCCAAGACTTTCCACACACACACTTGCTACTGAGAGCTTTTACAGCAATTAAAACCAGCTCTGAGCCAGAGATACTTCAGATAACTGCAAAATGTTTGAGCTAAGAGATCACATCAGCCTTCACAAAAAGCAGAGATGACCAGTTATCTCTAAGGTAAAGTGAGCTCCTAACTGGCATTTGATTAACTCTAGACTGTTCTGTGTTGTCTCATCCATCTGTCCTGTCCCCTGCCACCCAACTTCTGTGGAGCAGCTCTGGCTGTTCATTTTATTTACAATAACCTGTTAGTGCAAGCTCAGATGTTCCACAGCTATCAGCTGCTGCTTCTAATAGACCTAAGAGTCTAAAAAAAAATAGATTTCAGGCTTCTGATAATAAGAAATAAAATACTTCAGGCAATGTGTCATTTTTATCCCATCCCCATGGAGCTGCTTTATGAGCTCTGAGCCAGTATCAGCTGCAGATTGAACTGCAGGACTGAGCTGAGCCTGACATGTGGCTGGTGAGAGGATCATTTTACAGGGACCCAAAGCCACAGAGAAGGCAGATGAAGTGTCTTGGAAATGTTCTAGGGACAGCAGCAGATGGAACAGTGAGGTTTCATTTCTGCACCTCTCTTCTTCTGGAGAGCCATGAAAAGGGCATGAGCAGCCTGGCTTGGCAGGGTGAGCAGCTCCCAGTGAGGTCCCACCACTGGTGCCCAGAGGGAGGGGCAGTGTGGTGTAGAGAAGCCAGGGGAGAGGTGTGCCACTGGCATTTCATTGCTTCCTGATGAAGCAGGTGGAGTAAAAAGCAGCTGCACAAGAGCTGCAAAATCCACACTTGTGCTGCAGCAGTTTCCCAAGGAACTGATGGAAGGGGCAGCTCCTTGGCCTCCAGTGCTGTAAAAGGCTGTGGCTCCCTGAACCTGCTCAGTGGAAGGAACCACAATAAAATCCATATAAAACCCCACCCCCAGATGGGGCTGCAGCTGCTATGAAGATGGGGTTGGCCACTGTGCACTGAAACAGGGTCACTGGGGTCAACAAGATCCAAGATTGCCCATTCCCTTAGTCAGGTGCCAGAGGATTGCTAACAGGTCTTCTGGGCTTCTGCTGGAAGCAGAGAAGGCTGGAGGGGTTCTACAAATGGCTCTGGGTTTCCTTCCACCTGAGAGATGCTTGGGAAATCAGCACTAGGAATGCAATGGAACAGTTCTCTGGCATGGCTGCTGCTTTTTGCTTGGCTTGGTTTTTTTCTCCTTGCAAACATGGATATTATAGGATGGATGGATGGATGGATTGATTAAATCTTCAGTCAAGGAGACATTACAAATGGCACTAAGTTGTTCCCAACTCCAGCAAGGCTTGGATTTCTGCTGCTGGGTGTAGGACATTGTTCATGGATCACTTCATGGTCAGCTTGCTTCTTAACTGCAGTTTCTTCTTGTTCTTGTGCTGTTCCTGGGGAAAGGGTGTAAGTTAGCACCTGAAGGAGGCAAAAAATGAAGGTGCCAGAGCAAATGAACCCTTCCTGTGCCCTTAAACCTCTGGGAGCCCTGAAATGGAAACATACTCATTGGGAAAAAATACCTCAGACTCCTCAGTTTCTTTCAGCTCCTTGTGTGCAAGGCAGCATTGCATTCCAGTTCCATGTGTGTGCTGAGCTGTGGGCATGGACACACACTGCAGTGAGTGCTCCTTGCTCCTGCCAGAAACAGGAGTGCAGGTGCAAAGCAGTAGGATGGAGGAGAAGATGCCTACAAGTGTGGGGGGATTTCCTTTTATTTCTGCTCACTACAGACTGATGCAAATTGCTTTCTACACCCCAGGTGAGAGCCTGGAAATGGAACTGGAATGTAAACCGTGTGGAATCTCCTCCCTGTGGACACAGAGCTGCCGGCGCTGGCTAGAAAGAGCAAGGTTCAGGACCCGGCTTGTGCAACACGGGACACACAGGGGCTGTGTTCTCTGGGAGCCTCCCAGCCAGCTCCAGCAGCACGGTGGGAGCATCCCAGCCCCTGGCTGTCCGGAGGGCCGCCGCTGCAGCCAGGGGATGGCACTGTTGTACTGCAGCTCCTCAGCCTCCCCTCCCGCTCCGCCGCTTCCAGAGCCTTGGACTGGCCAGCCACAACCACATGAGATACTGCCAGGTTTTCTGGAAGCAGTTCTGCACGAAACACCCCATTGGGTTAGTGGGGATTGGGGATTGGGAGAAAGCCCCCAGAAGAGGGTGTTAGCATGAGTCTGAGCTGGGTGTTGGCAGGAGACAGCTGGTCACTGTTAGTTACTGTAGGTGAAATGCCTCTGTGAAATCATTGCTAACACCATCAACTCTCAGCAGGTGTTTCCAACCAGCCCTCACTCACAGAAACTCCTTTCTACTTGTCTTTCATTCTGGAAAGTGCAAGCTTCCTTGCCTCAGAACCTTAAGCAGAAGCTCCCAGGGCTGAGGGCAGTTGTGGAGCTTGCCTGGGCCACATGGACAGCACGTGTGGTGGCAGCAGCTTCTCCTTGCTCATCTTGGCTCTCCTCACCCACAGGAACAGGGCAGCTGGACCAAAATGATCCTTACTGAAGGATGGGCATTAGCCATGGAAGGTGGTACAGATCTTTATCATCACCTGCAACTTCAGCTGCTAGCTGAGAGCACTGACATCAGCATGTGGTAGGTGTCTACCTCCTGAGAGTGAGGGGTCCACCTCTTGACAGTGAGATATCTACCTCCTGACAGTGAGGGATCTACCTCTGCTTCAGTCCTTTGGTTGTTCTCAGGTGCAGTCCCACCTGGGATGCTGTGAACAACCTCAGCCTTGAGGTGATGGGAGCTCAGGTGAGCTCTGCACTGGAAATGCAGGTGTTGGGAGCAGCTGGCAAGGCTGTTGCTGTCCTGCCTGAAATGATCTCTCTGATGCAGCCCCTTTACTTGGAGGAGTGCAGCAGGCTCTGGCCATCTCCCACCAACCCTGCCCCATTTTCTCCTGCATCTGTTACTCAGCAAGGCCTGGACACTGGTAAACACTGCAAGCTGCCTGAGGGAAAGTTGGTGTGAGGCAGCACACGAATCCCCTGCCCAGTCTTCTTGTCACCAGCCAGCCCCTTCAGATTGCTGGTGGGACACCTGGGTGGGGGAGAAGCCACATCCATGATTATCTGGTTGTCAAAGGAAACCTCTCCAAAGAAACAAACTGCAAATAAATAGCATATCTATATAATATATATATATATATATTTACTCTGCTTAGTTCTGGGACTAAGGGGAAAAAGAAATAAATCAAGTTGAACTTACCTCTCCCCATTCCCATCCTTCCTCTCCCCATTCCCATCCTTCCTGCCAGCTGTGGGAAGAAGGGAGTGAAGAGTTTTATTGGAGCCTGGTTTCTCCCCACTGCTGCCTGCTGAGGTGTGTAGGTGACTCTACTCTGAGACGTTCCTACTCTGAGGAAACCCATTTATTTTCTGGACAAGATAAATCAGATTAGAGAGAACCTGTGTGCTTCTGTGGCACTATCAGAGGCAGCCAATCAAGCTAATATTAGCAGCATTATTACAATGTGATTCTCATCCATCACCAGGAAGAGGTAATTAAGCAAGTCCTGTGCCTAATGCCATATCTAGGTGACAGGGGTCAAGTGCAAGGAAGGCACGTTCATGCCCAGAGCATTCCCACTGCCTGCCTCAGCAAAGGCTCTGCAGTCCTGCCCGTGCTTCTCTGGGGTGGCTTCTGAAGCTCCATCCACTGAACTTGCTGACTTCAAACCATTTTCAACTGGGATTTCCTGACCTGCTGCTGACCAGGAGTTTGGGAGTTGTCATTAGGTCTCCTTTAGAAAGAGTACATAGGTCTAGCTGAAAAGATGATATTTTTCATTTCTTTTTTTTCCCCTAGCACTCCTGACTTTTTGTGAGCCAGTAACTAAAGGGCCAGCAGAGTGTCCAGGGAGCTGTCCCAGAAAATCCCTTGCCACCCACTGGCCATGCAGTGCCACCAGTCACTTGCATGTGCTAGCCTGGAAATAGCAGGAGTAGAAATGCACTAAAAACATTCCTTTGATTTTTTGGGGGGACTGCATAATGAAGACAGCATTCTTTCAGGTGCTGTTTTGGTTTTCATTCTGCTGCTCGTTTTCATTTGGTTTTTGAACTCAAAAGAATACTCAAAAAATTTGCTGCAGCAAAGTGTTTGTTTGTAAGCTTCACCTGGCCATGCATGTTTGGGTAGTAATATGATGACTCCTGCCTGGGAATTAGGAATGGAAAAAGCAAACTTTTAAAGATAGAAGCTTTACTGGGAAATTATTTTATGTGATTCAAATGACTGGTCACCAATGATGATGGTTTAATTTGATATGGATCAAGCTAGGCTGGAAAAAGTATTGAAAATATATTGTAAACCTCATAACTTTTGAGCAAGATGGGGATCAAGTGGAAGAATTTGAAGGATAAAATAGTTGTCTGTATTGGTAATGGCAAGCACTTTGTGATAGGTACTAACATGATGCTAAACATTGTTATTCCCATTTCAGAAAGGGGGAACAAATATTGAATGACTGGTTCCTGTTTACTCCTGTTAAGGCCAAGCCCCCTAATCGTATTAACATGACAGCACCTCACAGAGTTAAAGAGTTAAACTTTCTCCCTGAAAAAAAGAATATTATCTTGACCTAGAAATTCCAGAACTGACCGTGTGTGTTAGAAATTATTCTATGGAATGTTCTGCAGATCCACATGCTCAACATGAAGAGCTAGCCAAGGTACCTGACCATGGTGTTCCTCCTCTGCTACTTTTTACCTTATTCTTTTGGTAATTATGACTATTAATAATAATTTTGGGGGAATGTCCTGATTGTGTCCCTGCTACAGAGGAATCTGAGCTCTGGAGACAAGAACTGATGGATTCCAGTTGGGAACTTGACTCAGGACTCCTACAGCTCAGACATATATATATATATATAGCTAATTACTTAGAATATTCCATTACAATGCATCCTGGTTTGGACTTCAAGATGTAAACCCTTGCAGAGCTGTCTGGGTAGGGATTCTGGACACAAACCTCATAAACTCACTGCTGGAAGTTTAATGCAGACTGATTTATTCTGTTACAAGATTAGGTTACGGATTTATGGATAAGTATTCAGAATTTTCCTTCCCAACATCCTTGTGTTAGTGTTGCCTTATCCATTTAAACAACAGTCATAAAAAGTTAATTTTTTTTTCTCCTCCTCTGAAGGCCAATTCTCTGAATGAAATAACATTTCATTGCAGGAAAACAAAATAAAGGAAGCCTTCTTGGAAGAAGTTGGGGTGGGAAAACACCTAAAGACAGGCATGAATGTGCTATGTGTGTCAGAATCCTGAAGACAGGGGGTTTAGTGATATTCACTGAATACACAGCTTAATCTCTAGTTGCTAAAGAGTTTAAAGACAGGCAAGTGAAAATCTGCTGGCACTGTGTAAGGACCAGAGCCATATCTGAATATGCTTTGTGACTGGAAAGAGTTACTTGAGAAGATAACATTTTATTTACTATTAGGAAGCAAGCTGGCATTTGCACACTCTTTCTTTTGTTAATTAAGAAGGTTTTTGCATTGTCTTCTGAAGTTTTTTTGGCTGTTTTTGGTTATTGGTGTGTGTGAGTCTGAGAGCAGCTAAAAAATCTGTTAAAAATCTCTGTTTCCTAGCATCTGTCTGACTGCAGTTATGGGAATGGTGCTTCCTGAACTGTTAAAGTATGTGCTGGTGCCTAAAGATGGAACAGCAGCAGGTGTTTCATGTGGCTGACTGTGTACTCTGATGAGAGATCTCCTTCCAGCAACAACTGGCTGCTCTTCCTGGAGAAGGTGGTGAATCCTGGTAGAGACAAAAGTGCTCTTCACTGGGTTAGAGACACTGCTGCCTGTGCCCAGGGAGCTGGGACTGCTGGGGTGGAATCCAGCTGGCTGCTGGGCACCAGGATGTCCCTCAGGGGGCAGTTGGTGTCCCTCAGGGAGCAGTTGGTGACCCTCAGGGAGCAGTTGGTATCCCTTGCGGAGCAGTTTTGGGGACAGTCTTGTTTGGCATCTTTATTGATGACTTGGCTGTGGGGACTGAGGCACCCTCAGTGGGTTTGCAGACACCCCATAGTGTGGGGTGCTGATCTGCTGAGGGCAGGAGGCTCTGCAGAGGTCTCTGGCCAGGCTGGAGTGATGGGCTGAGCTCAGGGGGCTGAGGTTTAACAAAGCCAAGGGCCGGGTCCTGCCCTTGGGTCCCAACAACCCCCAGCAGCTGCAGGCTGGAAAGTGCCCAGCAGAAAAGGCCCTGGGGGTGCTGGTGCCACCCGGCTGGGCATGAGCCAGGGGGTGCCCAGGGGCCAAGAAGGCCAAGGGCAGCCTGGGCTGNGAGAGGTGGGGGAGGCCTCTGCTCCTCAGGCACTAGGGACAGAAGCAGGGGCTGGGCTGGAGCTGCAGCAGGGGAGGGTTCCATTGGAGATGGGGAAGGAATTCTTCATGGAGAGAGTGGGGAGGCCCTGGCCCAGGCTGCCCAGGGAGGGGATGGAGTCCCCATCCCTGGAGGGGTTTCAGAAAGGAGCTGCCCTGGTGCTCAGGACATGCTCTGGGGCAGGGTGGAGGGGGCTTATGTTTTTATTTCTAATGGTTGGGCATTTAGGTTTTTGTTGTTGTAGGTTTGGTTGGACTGGCTGATCTTGGAGGTCCTTTCCAACCTTGATTATTCTGTGATTCTGTCTTGTTTCCTCCTCTCTTTTGGTGACTTGGCACATTGTCTATATATCTGCAGAAATAAATTTCTTCCTTTGTAATTGTGATCTCAACTCGTGAAATTCAAGTGTGAGTGATGACCACATTAGGACTGGTTTCAGGGCTTTTTTTGGTTACAACTTGCAAATAAATAAGAGCTTCTTTAAAGCCACTTTACTGTGATTATTCATATATTGAAAATAAGCTATGTCCTTTTAACTTCTTAGGATTGGAAGTAAGTGCCTTAATTATCTTTTCCTTCACCTTAGAGTGTTTGATCCACAGTTAATATTGCTTACACTAAAAGAAGAGAAGGACTTGACTTGTGTATTAAAGGGCACTGAGTTATAGAGGCCCATAATGAAACTGTCTTTGGGGATGATGAAAGATGCCAAGGGATAGTGGCTGCCAGGGCTGCCTGGGCTGCTAGATCCCTGCATCCTTTCTGCTTAAAGCAGCTATCAAAGGACAAAAAATACTGCTAAATCACTTTTTTTTTTCCCCTAGCTGAGAGGTCTGAGGGATGACAGGTTGCAAAGTGTAAGGTGCAGGGGCTGAGGGGGTGTGTGGGAAGAAGAGTGTTACCAGCTGGCTCTGTTTTCCCTCTCTGGGAGTGAGGGAGGGATGAAGGCAGGGGCTCTGAGGCAGAGGGAGCTCTGTGTGTGCTCTTCTCCTCACTGCCTCACCAGGCCCAAGGTATTCCCTGTGAATAGACTCCCCTGGATTTCACTTTGCATCTCCCCAAGCATGCTAGCAGCCAATGGGACACTCTGTATGGTGCTGATGGGGATCCTTTCTTCTAGAAAGCCCCTATTTGCCTTCCCTTTAAAAAATAATGCCTTTTAAAGTGCCATATTGCTAGCAGCTGAATCACAGAGCTCCTGTTCATTACAGTCCCTGAAGCACTCAGTGTTTGTATGTCTGTGTGCCTCTTGGTGACCTTTAGAACCACTTCATCGTGTCCCCAAGCACCTCTGGAGAGCTCTCTGCAGGCTAGGCATGGCCAGTACTGTCCTCTAGGGCTCCTCTGAGGAACTCCAGGCTTTCTCAAGACCAAGCATAAGGGGATTCTAGCAATAAAAACATCTGACATGACATTGCTTCAACAAACACCCCCCAGGTTACTGCTGAAGGGCTCTGATAAATCACATAAAAGCAGCATTTAAACCAACAAACAGGAGGGTGGGGGGAAAGAGAGAGATTATTAGCAAAGCATAAGCTGAATGATGACAGTATCTTCTCCAGAGAGGTGAAAACAACATCTAGTTGTGTTCCCAGGACTACACTGATTATCTGTTTGTTGCATCTAGAAATAACCACCACTCATTCTAGTGAGTTGGAACTAACTGGAAGTAGCTGTATTTAAGTAAACTACAGGTAATGTTTCTTCAGTTTGCATTTTAGAGTGATCTGTGCAGATGGGAAGCATCTGAGTTCCTCATCTCAGCCATTCTGGATATTATTCATTGCTCCCCAGCCTGTTACTGCACCCCATGCTAAAAATGAACAGTAAATGAGTTGAGGGTGCTGGGATTTGTGGTTCACTGGGAAGACCCCTGGCAAGGCTGGCGTTGGGATGGCTGTCGATGGGACAGGCACTGGAGGGGCAGCAGCACCCCCTCCACTCCGTGCAGCAGAAAGGCAGAGCTCCTGCTGGAACGTTTCCCTGCGATGCTGCTGCCAGCTGAGCACGGGGAGCTGTGCTAAGCTTAACACAGTGACCTCCTTTCTGGTGGAAACGGCGATTTGCAGCATCTCTCCCAGCCCCGAGGGGGGGTGGGTTCCGGGATGGAAGGCAGTGTAATCCTGCTGCTGCTGCAGACTCCAGGCTGCTTTGCTGTAACCCCCTCCAGATGATGCTGAGGTCAATACACACTGATCCATTTAAAAAATAAACCATCACCACTCAATTGCATTAAATCCAGCTGCTTATACTCAAAGGGAAATGAAGAGCTAGATGCTGGACCATTTGATTTCCTCCTGTTGGACTGTTTAATTACTGCATTAGGTCTGGAAGTCAGTGGCAGTCAAACTTAGCAGAGCTGAACACTCCAATATTGAGCTTCTCACAACTGCCTGATTTTCACAGTTAATAGGTAAGAAAAACCCCTGCTTTAGGTACTGATAAATTTAATACAAATATATCCTAACTATGCCTAAAGAAAGATTGATTTTTTTTAATGCCTGTGGTTTGGGTTTTATTTTGTTTGTCTTTCCTTGGAGAAAAAGAGTAGTTGCCATTTTGCTGTGGTGGTTTTAGATCTCTGTGAGCAGCTCTCATGAGACCTTCTCTGGAGGAGATCAAAGAACAAAACCATCTCAGCTGTGGATCATGACAACAGATCAGTGTGTGTGATATTCTTTGAGTGACTGATCAAATCAATTGTCTGAGTATAAATAGCTTTTTAAATAGATGAGAATGAGAAGACAGGAGATACACTATTGAGGATATATACCAGGATATACACCAGGATATATTCCAGGATATCACCAGGATATATACCTAGGATATATACCCATCCTGCTTCTTGATGTCTAATGGCTCAAGTTCTCATAAGCAAAGGCTTTAATATTAGATGTAGCAGTGTCAATACTGGTGAAGTGCAGCTCCTGGAGTCAGAAATCCTATACATTACAAAGAAACCAACAGATGGCATTTTATAAATCCCATGTTTCACTGTCCTATAAATAGAGAATATCAAAGGCATAATGAGCACCCAGCAAGAAAAATATTCCTTCTCTGTTAACTACTTTATTAATCACAAACAAGCAACTAATAACTTTTTTTTTTGGCCTCTTGCTGATAATTCTGCTTGTAATATACGGTGTTCTTATTGGAAAGCTATGCTCATCTGGGAGTTATCATTTCGAGTTACACAAAAGGCACCCACTTTTTTTTGTCTTCTGCTAATTATATTCCTATAAATGCCAGTAAATGCACATATGATTATATTGTAGTTTACAATAAGGATGGATTTCAAACGGTTGGAAATCAGATTTTCTTTTTCTAGAAGGGAGGCTGGCAACTGGCAATTAGATTTAACATAAGCCTTAGTTGAAAGGAGGTGAAAGAAATTGCTTTTGAAATAATAATAATAATAATGCCAGGTAGACAGAGATTGCTTATGGATGGTGTAACCAGCTGTGCAGGAGAAATATCCAGAAATGGTTATGGGGGTATTTGGAATGTAGAAAAATCAATCTGAAAAAGGGTGTTACATAAACCCTCACATTTTATTGTTATGTTTTCTTTGGACTGTTATCCTGTATCCTGTCATTACCAGGGTCTTTCTGTGCTGAAGTTACTCTACCTCCTCTCATCTAACTCCCTTAATGTTATTTATTGTCTTTTGTAGAAAGCAGACAATGGGCTGCTTTGGTCATGGGAGAAGTGATGAGCTAAACCAGCTTGTTAAAATAGATAACAAATCACAGGTATGCTTTGGAACAGAGGAGATAACAGAGAGAAAGCCCTTCAATCTTTGCTGTTTCTTCTCTCACCTCCTGGTGCCACGTCCATGTCAAGGTTTTGGGTGTGCAACAGCAGTTCCTGGTGACTCCTTGGCAAGGATTCCTCTCTCCCTGGAGAACAGGTCACCTGGAACTCCCTCAGCTTTTTAGCAGGAGGATGGTTCCTACCAGAACTGGCTGGTTTGTGGCATTCTGGGGTTGATTTTTACATGGTGCTTGTTTGGGATTTTTATTCTATTTATCTATCTATCTATCTATCTATCTATCTATCTATCTATCTATCTATCTATCATCTATCTATCATCTATCTATCTATCTATCTATCTATCTATCTATCTATCTATCTATCTATCTATCTATCTATCTATCTTTTACTCTATTTTTATTCAAGAAAATGCTTGTTTTTCTAAGGAAAAAATGCTGCAAATGAGGTGTGGAAGGCAAGCTTTGTCCTGATGGGCACCTCTTAGCAAAGGCCTAGAGGAACCACTCCTTTTCCAACAGTATTCCTGGTAAACTCTTCACTGGAGGGAAAGTGAAAAACAAAAGGAGAGGTGAAAGTCTGAGGAGTTAGTCTATAAAAACTTCATGCTTTTCAAACTGACCGAGATTTTTTGGCTACTGTGTGAGCTATGCACCATGAAATAAGGCATTAGACAGGTGAGCTCTTAATTTTTATCACTTCTTTCTAAGGAACTACTCTATATTTTACTTTTCTGGCTAGCTTTGTAAAAGATGGGAAAAGATTGGTGATTGCAGTGATGTTTCACTCACTCTCCTACCACTACCTCAAGAATGTGCTCCTCCCTGGGTTAGAGACACTGCTGCCTGTGCCCAGGGAGCTGGGACTGCTGGGGTGGAATCCAGCTGGCTGCTGGGCACCAGGATGTCCCTCAGGGGGCAGTTGGTGTCCCTCAGGGAGCAGTTGGTGACCCTCAGGGAGCAGTTGGTATCCCTTGCGGAGCAGTTTTGGGGACAGTCTTGTTTGGTATCTTTATTGATGACTTGGCTGTGGGGACTGAGGCACCCTCAGTGGGTTTGCAGACACCCCATAGTGTGGGGTGCTGATCTGCTGAGGGCAGGAGGCTCTGCAGAGGTCTCTGGCCAGGCTGGAGTGATGGGCTGAGCTCAGGGGGCTGAGGTTTAACAAAGCCAAGGGCCGGGTCCTGCCCTTGGGTCCCAACAACCCCCAGCAGCTGCAGGCTGGAAAGTGCCCAGCAGAAAAGGCCCTGGGGGTGCTGGTGCCACCCGGCTGGGCATGAGCCAGGGGGTGCCCAGGGGCCAAGAAGGCCAAGNAAGAGAAGCAGGGGTGTGAGGAGAGGCTGAGGGAGCTGGGCATGGGCAGTGTGGAGCAGAGGAGGCTGAGGGGGGAGCTCATTGCCCTCTCCAGCTCCTGCCAGGAGGGTGCAGAGAGGTGGGGGAGGCCTCTGCTCCTCAGGCACTAGGGACAGAAGCAGGGGCTGGGCTGGAGCTGCAGCAGGGGAGGGTTCCATTGGAGATGGGGAAGGAATTCTTCATGGAGAGAGTGGGGAGGCCCTGGCCCAGGCTGCCCAGGGAGGGGATGGAGTCCCCATCCCTGGAGGGGTTTCAGAAAGGAGCTGCCCTGGTGCTCAGGACATGCTCTGGGGCAGCAGGGAGGGGGATTTGTGATTTTTGAATGGTCAGGTATTTAGGCTTGTTGTTGTTGTAGGTTTGGTTGGACTGGGTGATCTGGGAGGTCCTTTTCTGTGATTCAGTGAATTTGAAATATAAAAGAACCAAAACCTAAGTTCCACAACAGTGGACACTCAGATAGAGAAGAGAGAGCAGAATGAATAATCCTGCTGCTGAAATGTGATGCTCTGAGTTGCTAAAGCAGTCTTGCAGGGCTCTGTTGTCTACAGAACCACATGTTGCATTAGTGGGTGTGTTGACAGACAACTTCAAAACATGTCCTAATGAGAACTGGAAACACATCAGTGAAGCAGTAGGTTGGAAGAGTGCTCAGCAAGGCTGGCAAGCTGCTCAGTGCCATCTTTTGGCCAGTGCAGAAGAGCTGACACTGTGCAGGAGGGCGTGATGACACTGGAGGGTAGTGGGAAGTCACACTGCTGTGAAGTGCAGGAGCCAGGGGATATCCCCCCAGTGTTAGGAAACTTTTCTTGGCTTGGCTTTGAGGTCAGAGCTGCTGCAATTTGGCTTCTCTGCCTCACCTGGAGCCTGTGGAAATCTGAAGCAGCACAGTGAGCCATCACCTGTGCTCCTCACCAGGTGCTCTGCATCCCACCTCCAAGCTAGTGCTGGCTCTGGCCTTGTGCTGAAGGGGAGTCAGCACTCCCTCTGCACTGTGCAAGTGGAGCAGGAATGCAAAGCAATTCATTCTTGTTCCTGTCAGGTAGGAAACTGCTCCTTCTGATCTGCTTTGGCTATTGGTTGCTGTATTAATTTAGTGATCTGATCCTTTGAACCTGCTGATGTAATTGTAACTGGTCACTCAGCTGTGTTCACTGCATGAGTCCATCTTTAATTGCTTTAGTGGGACTGTGCAGTCAATCAGCTTGGCAGAACTATGGCTATGAACATGATTTCTTTTGTTCTTGTTCAGAACTGCAATGAAACCCATGAATGCACAGAACAGCTTCATGCCACTACACAGCAGCAAGATGATCACAGGGTTACAGGAACCAACAGGTGAGAAATTTGCTTCCCTCTTGGTTTTATTTCCTTACCAGTGCTGAAGAGCCTGTCTCAGTCTCAGTAGCCTGACTCTGTTTTCCCTTCTGTATGCAATACAAAGTTTAATTGTCCTAATGGAAACCAAACCAAAAGGTTTGAGCTGGTGAGATGCCACCTTCCTTCAGTGCAGGGTGTTTTCCTGCTGTGCTCAGAGCAGCACACCATTCACCCCTTCCACGTGGGCATTGACAGGTCTAAATTGAAGAAACCAGCCAGGGTATGTAGCCTGAAACTCAGGATCTTTTTACTAATAATGATCTAGATAAACATCACACCAGTGCATGATAAGTGGCTCTGAGAGATGTCCTTTCTGCTGGTGTGGTTTTGTAGCTAGACAATGGTGTGGGTGAGAAGGAATGATGTCCCTGATGGAGGGCTGTGGCTTCAGAGGCCAGAAATGCTGCTGCAGACAGTGCTGAGCCCATATTATAAAGCAAAGCCACCCTGGATTATTATACAACATTCAAACACCCATACCCACCTTCACTTTGAGAAGAGAAAAATCGTTATAACTTACACCAGGCATTGCCAAGAAACTGTTGACCAGTATTGGGAGTGCTGGGGTGAAAAGAAAAATACCTGGGGGGAAAAAAAAGTGCCTGTTAAATAAGTACTGCACCTAATAATTACACATGCTTGTCAGGTTTGAAGAAAACCAAGTAGTGAGATGTGTTTTCTGAAATGGATGAGAGGACAGAAGTGAATTTGATCAAGTGTAGGAAGAAGCAGAGTTCTGCAGGAATATGCTTTGTTATAATTGTGCCTGACTGTAACAGCAGTTCTATTCAGTGTGGAATTACAGGGAGCTAGAGCACACTAAAAAGACTCTGTAATGTGTTTATTAAGAGTCTTCTTTTGTGTGTGTGGTGCAAAGGTGGCTACTTTGCAGCAAAATGGAGCTTCTGAGCTCTCCAGAGAAATCCAAGGAGATGGCAAAAGAGCAGCAGGGGATGGAGTGGCTGGAGCAAAGCTCTCCAGGGTGCAAATCCTTTGCATTCCCCTGAGGGGGGCAGGGCTCTGAAGCACTGAGGTGGGTGCCTGTGGAGGAGGGATCCTTTCCCTGTGCTGATCCCGGGCCAGTCTGGTTCTTCTGCTGTGTGGGAATGTTGGCTTTGCCCCACACTCCTGAACCACCCCAGCAGGTGCCCAGGTCTCTGTGGCACTTGCTGCTGGGCCTCCCGTGACCCTGCTCTGTAAGCCCTGCTGGTTTAGTTGACATGGATGAAGGTGGTGGATCAGCTAAGGCTTTTATTAATTTCTTAGGATTGGTTTGCCCTTAATTAAGGGGAAATCCTTGAATGTAGGTTGGAAAGATGGGCTTGGAATAAACAATAGGGCTTAAGAGTGCCAAATGCTGTTATGTAACCCAGCTCTCCTAAATGCATTTGCTTAGTAAATTACAGGAGCTGCATGGAGTGCCTGGGTAATGGAGACATCTTCAGCTGCTGTTCTGCTGATTTCTTTGGACCTGAGAGGGAAACCTGTCTCAGTAAGCCCTGCTCAGGTGGTGGAGTCCAAATTCTCCACAGGATTTATCCATAATGGCAAATCCATCAGATAACCATTTAGAGGGGATGCTCCAGGCCAGGCTCAGGAGCTGCATCTTGCTGGGGGTAATACAGGACAGAAAGGTCACTCTGCACCTCAGGCTTGTGTGTTCCTGGTGTTGCTGAGTCCTGAGAGGGAAACAAGGAGCTTGTGGTCATCAGGGTGAAGGTTTTCTCTGCATGCTGTGTGAGGAAAAGGGTGGCTCTGCACTGGAGGAACAGGCTTTGTGGATCTGGAGCTAGACCAGCCCAGCTCAAGGCACTCACAGTCTTTCTGACAGAAAGCAGCTAGAGGTGGGACAAGCTTGGCATTCAGCTGGCAACTCAGGATAAGAACTAGGAGATTTTTACCTGAACAAAAGCAACATTTGCATAGAAATAATGGTGAGATATTGACTTTATTCCAATAGTAACTTGTAAATGGCAGCTCACTGAAGCTGGTGGATAGTGGTGCTAAGTCTGGAGGGCTGCTTGGGAGCATGAGAACGAATGGTTGTATCCTTTCAAATACACCATGCAGAATGGAGGTGCAGTGACATGCTGTGGGTTCAAGGTTTGGGGTTCTTCTCCCCCCTCCCTGCCCTGTTGATCATGTATTTAATGCAAAGTGCTCTTCCAAGAGAGGTTTGCTTGCTTCTAGACTCTTACATGACTCAGAGCAGTGCATGAAGAGTCTGCCTGTGATTCCAGGGAGCAGAAATCCCTAGCTAAGTAAGCTCTAAAAGGTCAAATTCAATTTAATGCATTCATCTCTCAGGAAAACAAGCATCTTTCTTAGCTAGACATGAGAGAAAAAAAAAAAAAAAAAAAAAAAGAAGAAAAAGTTTTGCACTAAAAAAAAATTAGCATAATATAGCTGTGTAAAAGTGAAGTGCTAAAAGCTCCTGTTCCTGCAACCTTGCTGGTGTAAATCCTCAGTACATGCTGAAGTCAGGAGCTTTACTCGTAATTCTATTATATAGGCTCTGTAAAGAAAGGGGAGCTGCTGGGAAATGCAATTCAAAATGGGTATTAAAGTACTTATCTAAGGGCTGTATCCTGCCAGGCTGTGGAGCAGAAGAGCTGTAATCAATGCCACTGCTCCAGATCAATGTTGCCTGCTGGATAGTCCCGGGTGGCAGCCCTCTGCAGCAGAGAGGGGAGCTGCAGCCCTGTGCTCTGCTGCCTGGCACCTGGAGCAGCTCTCATTGCTGTGTAGTGCAGGCAGGGGGCTGGACACCTCACAGAGCAGCTGGGGGTGTGCTGAGGGGAGCAGAGAACCTGGGAGCTGCACAGGCTGCTTGTGACAGGGACCCAAGGGTGCCCAGAGTGGCACTAGCAGAGCATCCTCCTGCCCGCTGCACAAACCCTTCACTGCCACAGCTCTGAGTGCTCAGGAGACCAGGAAGAAGATGTCTGGGCCCCTTTAGAGTCTTGCTGTCTGAAAATGCATCGTTTTAAGTGAATTTCTGTTAGTAAACAATCAAAAGAAGTAGCTGTTTCCAGTGCTTGCTGGTGGTGTCTACCAGGAACTGAAAGTTTTGGAGCCCTTAAACCAATTCCTTTTATTATTATTATGTTTAGTGTTTAGTTCAGTTTACTTTGGCTTTGTTTGGGGTTTTTTTTAAACATATATTCTTTGGCCATATAGCCAACTCACACTGTGCTGTGGAGGATGCTCCAAACCCACGTGGTCCTGGGGTGCCTGTTTCCACTGGCCATGCTCTGGGGTACACCCTGGGGCCACCAGCTGAGGCTGTGCAGTGGGAATGAAGGGGTGGTGGAGGCAGGAGGCTGTGGATGTCTGCAGGGATCCCCAGGCAGGAGTGGGCATGGGAAGAGCTCACAGAAAATCAGGGAGCAGAAAATCATCCTGCCATCAGCAAGTTGCTTGGCACGGGGAAGGCCTGGCTAGAAAGGTACTGTCCCAACCCCCCTGCAGCCTCATCATGGGATGCAAGTGTGTGCTGCTGTGTCCCTCTTCAGCAGCCCATGGGGAGGGAGCTCAGGGTGCTTCTCTGGGTGCTCTGTGTTTTGGTTTGCTGTGTTCCTCTCTGCAGAGCTGCATGTTCTTCCCCAGCACCCCTTTCTTGGGTGTCACCTTCAGGTGGCTGCTGGAGCAGAGCTGGAGTGGCCTGAGGTGAGCAGAGCCAGCCTGGAGTCGTGGCTGGGCTTGTCTCTGGAGCCTTCCCTGTCTCAGCAGCAGGTGCTGTGATCCCTCCACCTTGGCTAAAAACTGCAAGGAATCAAAAACCACTAGCCAGCCAGAGTGCTGTCCCTGGGGCCAGCAGGGGAGCTTGGACACTCAGTGTTTGCACCCACACTGCCCTGGAATGGGCTGGTCCCAAGGACCACACGAAGCATTTTCTCTTTGAAAAGACTGAAATCTTCTCCCAAACTTTTCTTTTTCCTAGTCTCTGTAGGATTTACAAACTGGAAGTTCCTTCAAGTGACCTGTTGGGCCGGCCAAAGTGAAGGCTTTGTTTGGCCTGCAGCTCCTGGAGAAGCAGGGCAGCTGGCTGGGGCAGTCACTGAGGAGAGGAACTTGATGTTCTTGCTCCCCCTGAAATGGAGAACTGAATGCAATGTTCATGCAACAGTCCACTCAATTAGCTGTGAAATGAATTGGTGGCTGTGGTGGGAATGCAGCCCAGCAGTCATGTCCTCTCTGCTCCAATGGCTGGGCTGCACTGCCTTGGAAAAAAGATCCCTTTTTGGAGGAGGAAATGTAAGAAATAACATCCATTACACTGCTTGGCTTGCTTTTTATTGGATTTTTAATTTTTTTTTTCTTCCTGCCTCTAAGAGACAACAATCCAGGAACAAAAGGCTTTGCTCTGGTAGAATTGAGAAGTCAGGCATACCATGAGAAAGAGGTACTGCTATAAAATCCTCATTTCATTCCTTACTGGAAACATGAGCACCAATTCAGACTCCAGGACTGGCAACCTTTTCCTGAAGACAACAGGGATTCCTGGGAGAATAGATCTCCTCTTGCCCTGTGTGTGTGACTGCCACTAATGCTAATGGAGTCACTGAAAAGGACAAATATTCCCTCCTTTGTACAAACAGCTGCAGAGGAGATGCCGGGAAAACAGGCCAGGAGCAAAACCATGACACAGCACTGCAAGGCCAAGCTGGGTGCTCTGTCACACATGGCTGGGGATGGACTGCTGGCAAAGAGCAGATTTTCTTCAAGGTAAAATGACTTCCCACTTGGCATCCTTTCCACTGGAGGCTCTTGGAGGGCTCTGCAGGCCTCTGGAGGTGGCAAAGGGCTGAGTCAATGCAATGGAAAAGGCTCCTGGTAGGGCTGGGAGCCAGGCAAACCCTTCCTGCTTCCAGCAGCTCCCAGCTGGGTTGGTAGAGCAGCAGCACCAGTGCCCACCCCTCTGCTGGGAAAGACCTTCTACCTCAGTTCTCATCTCCATCCACTCCTGGCTCATTTCAACCACTGCCCCTTGGCCTTTCCCTCCAGGCCTTGGGAACAGCCCCTCCCCAGGCTTTGGTGCTCTAAGGTCTCCTGGAGCTTCTCTTCTCCAGGCTGAACCATCCCAGCTCCCTCAGCCTGTCCACTCCCCTGGGGTAGCATCTACAGAAGGTGGGGGTCATCCTTGCCCTGTTGTTACCCAGGGAGGTGAGACCAGCCCCGCGTGCTGCACAGGCAGTGAGAGCTGGGGGGTTTGTGGCTCTGCTTTTCCTGCTCAGAGCTGCTCATGTCTTTGTGTTGCTGTGCTGGGAGGGCAGCTGTCCCAGCAGTGTCCCTGCCACCCCACCAGGCTGGGCACTGGGCAGAGTGGTTGGAGAACCATGTGGATGTTGTGTACAGCTTGCAGCCACTTGGGTGATGGATCCAGTGTCACTTCTGTGCCTGGCTGCTGCTGGTGAAGATTTGAGCTGTCGGTGGAGGATATAGAAACTGGTTTTGCCCCCTCCAACGAGTGCCAAAGAAGTTCATGCAGAGATTATCTCCATACTGCTACTGTTAAATGAATAATGAACAAACATTTCACAGAACGCCAGCAGTGTCTGGGTTAAAGGGAGCTCCAGAGCTGATCCAGCCCAACCCGTGCTGAGGGTGCCCCTGCAGCCAGAGCAGTTGTGTCTGGGAGCTCCCAGCCCTGTGCATCTCTCCTGCAGCAGGGTGGCAGCCACACCTGCCTTCCTACAGCCATGGATACAGTGACTCAAGGCTCGCTCAGCAGCCAAGGGGAAAGGGTTTTTCCTCTCACTATGACTTACATTTGCATCCCAAACAGGAATGACAAAGGATTCTTTCACTGCCCGTGTCAGAGCTCTTAGTAAAATGCATATGGGTGGTAGTAAAATAAACAGATTCCTTTAGAATTTCTCCTGAATCAAAGTATTGATGAAACAGAAATGCTACCACTGCTGCAGCTTACCTGGGACTGCATGTAGGCAGCTGTGGGCAGGGGGAGGGTGGGTTTCCTTGTCTAGTGTAAGGAAAAATAAAGCATGAGAAGGAACAGTGGGAAGAAAGGAGCAGATCTTAAGATCACAAATCTTACCACGATGCAATAGATGTTTAACTGATGGAACTAAGCAAACACAAGAATGAATTAAGTCAGCTGTAGGCTGTGTGTGCTCTGCTGGATGGTGCTGGGTGAAAGGTGGCAGTGACAGTGCCTTGCTTTATGGCACTGTCAGGGGCTGTGTCAGCTCTGTCTCAACACTGCTGCACCACCCTGAGCAACAAACCACTAACTGAGCAACTGCTGGACCAAGACACTCGAGGCTCCTCTTTTCTTAGGGACTGGATTATGGGGGTGATGTTGAGAACTGAATCCTAACCCCCCAGAGCCAGGGCTGGGCAGACTGAGGAGTGCAGAGACTCCCCAGAGACCCCATGTGTGCCACCACGGGGGAGTAGATGTGAAGTAAAACAGCTCCTGGAATACACTAAGTAGTTCCAAGACAACCCCAACAGAGCTCAGAAACAACCAGCTGTGGACAGAGCTCTCCCAGTGGACTGGGAAAGGATGGGGCTGATGGGACACTGCAGACCCATGGTGGTGGCAGCTGCCACAACTGCCCCTCTTCTTCCCTCCCTGTGGGAAAGCAGCAGGCAAGGATGGAATATGACTGTGTTTTCACTGCTGAGCATCCAGGAGGGGAGGTGGGAACAGAAGTGGGAAGCAGTCTTGGATGTGCTCAGGGGTGGGGGTTTTGCTGTAGCCTGGGTGCCTTCTCAGCAGGGAGGGTGAGAACAGGGCAGAGACATTTTTCTGCTGCCAAAGTGTGGGACTAGAGAAGGGAGGAGGGAATCAAGTGGGTATTCCACACCCCGTGCTGTCCTCCAGCTCATGGGCTAGTGGAAGGCACTGATGGGCTGCTAAAGGGTTCCTGAAACCTCCCCAGGCACATTGCCTTGGGATGCAGTTCCCGGGGGATAACTGCATGTCCCAGCTGAATGCCTTGTGTCCTCAACCTCTGCCTTAGCCCCAGCCCCTCGTGCTCAGCACTCCTGGAGAACCAGCACTGGTAGGAATGCCAACCCCTGGAGCTCTTCCTCTCCTGCTCACTGAACCCCTCAGCAAATCTGCCCAGAAGGCAAAAGATGCCTGAGGAAAAAATCACAGGATTCACACTAAATTGTCCCTTCTTTTAAGCAGGGGAGTGAATTTGTCTCTTGACATGCAGGGAGAAGCAAGAGAGCCAGACACCCCCCCAGCAGAGGCAGAGTGGATGTGAACTTCAGCACCATTTGCTCAGGGTGTGTATATGGTTTTTGCCTGTATTATTCTGGGGACATCTAGAGAAGATATTAGGAAGCTAGCCCATGTCCCTGGCACCTGGTGGAGCAAAACACACGAGAGTCATCCCTCCAAGCACTCACTGAGGTCCTGTAGACTCTCTCCCAGCCTATCCCCTTCTTTCTTCCAACTGCTTTATTTTTGCAGCTATTCTGGATCCTTGGCTTGGTGTGATGGACCCAGAACACACACGTTGCCTGGGCTGGGGCTGTGCAGTTGTATTTTCTTGCTGTGTGAGCAGACTGTGGCCACCAGCAGCAGTGAAGGCTGCAATTGCCCAGCCTTGTGTTGCTGAAATCTCAGGAAAGAATGTGTATTTGCTTGTGCTGATTGATTATGCAGCCTTGTCTTTATTGACTGTTGCTCTATTTGTTCTTATAATACTTACTTTTTGTCCTTGTCAGTCTGTGTCCATGAAGACAATCATCCTCTGCATCTAATCCCCCCAGGCTGGAGACAAATCTTTAACCTCAGCCTGGGAAATGTATTGGTTTTGTAAAGTTAGAAGCTATGGTCAATAGAAGTGAGTCTCAGACAGTGAGTTTTTCCTCTTCTTACCCTTCCAGAGCTATAGTTTCCCCCCAGTGTTTCTCATTTTAAGCATTGAACATCCCAGTGTCTGTGTGGGGAAGCACCATCTTAGCTGTAGTGAGTGGGTGGTTAGGGTAAGA
>VYZU01007021.1:31499-47997 GCA_013401355.1 Ceyx cyanopectus | reverse complement strand
TGCCAGTGGGATGGAGGTGGGCAAGATCGAGGAGATGGAGAAGATGTTGAAGGAGGCACATGCAGAGAAGTCACGGCTGATGGAGTCCCGGGTGAGTGGGGCACTGGTGCCACCGCTGGTTGGGGAGTGGGTCCCTGATCCCCAAGGCTGAATGATGCACCTGCCACAGGAGCGGGAGATGGAGCTGCGGCGGCAGGCGCTGGAGGATGAGCGTCGGCGCCGGGAGCAGCTGGAACGCCGGCTGCAGGATGAGACCGCACGGCGGCAGAAGCTGGTGGAGAAGGAGGTGAAGCTGCGGGAGAAGCACTTCTCACAGGTGCGGGGCAGGCTGCCACCCTCTGGTGGTGCGTCCTCTCCCAGCCTGGCTGCTATCCTGGCAGGGAGGCTCTGGCTGCTGTCGGCAGACTTTGTAGGTCTGTGTTGCTTTCCTAGGCTCGTCCCCTGACGCGGTACCTACCCATCCGCAAGGAAGATTTCGACCTGCGGCTGCACATCGAATCGTCAGGCCACAGCGTGGACACCTGCTACCACATCATCCTGACAGAGAAGATGTGCAAGGGCTACCTGGTCAAGATGGGTGGCAAGATCAAGTCTTGGAAGAAGCGCTGGTTTGTCTTTGATCGCATGAAGCGCACTCTCTCCTATTACGTGGGTAAGTCCCTCTGCTGCCCTGCCCCCTGCCACCAACCCCTCCCTGTGTCATTTACCCCAGCGCCACGGGTGCCACTGGCTCCCTCTCTCGGACAGATAAACATGAGACGAAGCTGAAGGGCGTCATCTACTTCCAAGCCATCGAAGAGGTTTACTACGACCACCTGCGCAGTGCTGCAAAGGTGAGAGCTGGACCCTGCTGCCACCCTGGTGCCTGCTGGGTCCCCCAAGTACCCCTGTCCCCTGTCCTCACTCTCCCTGGTGCTGGGCATGCTCCTGCAGTTGGTCTGTGGGCCCTAAGGGCTGCAGCTCCTCATGGTGCTGTTAGCAGGACTCTGGTGCTGGGCTGTGAGGGGTGAGCAGGGCCTACACTGCTGCTCACCCCATCCTCCTCCTCCCTAGAGCCCCAACCCTGCGCTCACCTTCTGTGTCAAGACCCATGACCGCCTCTACTACATGGTGGCACCCTCGGCCGAGGCCATGCGCATTTGGATGGATGTCATCGTTACGGGGGCAGAGGGGTACACCCAGTTTATGAACTGAGGCTGGGAGTTGCTGCACACCCCGTGCAGAGCCATGGGCTGGATGGATCCCAAGCAGCCTGCACAGCGAGGAGCTGGGGGGCCGGTGGGTGCTGGGCTGTGGATGGTCGGGGAGAGGCCGAGTGTCAGCTGAGTGCTGCCTCCTCAGCCAAGGGCCTAATTTTTTTTTATGTTGACTTTTTAAAGCAAAACTTTAATGTAAATGTATCACGGTGCTGAAACGTAAACATTTGCGCCAAAGTGACTGTCCGTGCCGGTGCGTTCAGCCGCGGGGAAAGGCGGGGTTGGACGGTGGCGTGCAGCTGGTTAGTCTCCGGAGAGGAGGCTGGAGGGAGACCTCAGCGCTCTCTGCAGCTGACCGAAAGTAGCGTGGAAGGTGCTGGTTCAAAACAGTGATCGGACACGGGGAATGGCCTTAAGTTGCAGCGGGGGAGGTTCCACCTGGACACGAGAAAATCCCTTTTCTCTGAAAGCTGTCCAGCCTGGGAACCGGCTCCCGGGGCGGGGGTGGCTGGAGAGGGACTGGGTGGTCTCGCAGAGCTGCGCTAGTGAGGCTGCGGGGCTAGGGGGCGGGGTTAGCGGGCGGGGCGGTGCCCCGAGGCCGCCGGGCGGTTCTCGGCCGCCGCGGGGTGCGCGCGCATCACGCGTGCCTCACATGGCCCGTGTTTTCATGGGGTGGCCCGCGCGCGCGTCCGTGACGCACCGCGACGCGCGGGTGCGCGATGGCGTCACCGCGCCCGCCCCCGCCNNNNGCCGTTCCCCGCCCCCGCCGTTCCCCGCCCCGCTCTCCCGCTCAATCACGCCGCAGCTCCCGTCGTGCCCGCTTCCGGTTTCCCTCGACGTGGCCCAATGGGCGCGAGCGGGCCGCCAGGATTGGCGCGCGGGGACCCGGCCCTGGCACGCGCGCCAATGAGCGGGCGCCGCGTCCGAGTGGGGGGTGGCGCGAGACGCCGGGGCCGCTCCTCTCCGGAGCCTCGTGGCTGCCCCTCGGTGCTTCCGGAGCTCCGAACGGCCCGTCCGGGGCCGCTCCGGTACCGGGAGGGACTTTGGTCTCCCGCAGCGTAGGTTCTTACCGGCGGTGCTCTGTTGTGCCGTGTGTTGCAGAGTCGGTGGCGGTGATGTCGGTGGACGTGGGCAGTGAGTCGATGAAGATCGCGATCGTGAAGCCTGGGGTGCCGATGGAGATCGTCCTAAACAAGTGAGCAGCTGTTTTTGAGCCGTAAGGCGCGGGAATCCTCCCCGCTCGGCCGGGGCTCACCGCACCTCCGGAAGGAGGCAGCGATTCAGTGAGGGCTTCATTAATCTCCTCCCTCTGCTCGCACCTTCAGTCGTCCTCTGACTGAACCTTTCTGCCACAAACGAGCAGACAACGAGTATCACTCAGGGAGGTTTTTTTAATCTCAGGGGAGCTTGGGGACACTTTGAGGGATTTTTAAGCAAAAAAAATAATAAAAAATTTGAGTCTCTGTGAATAAGGGTATTTGTGATTCAGATCTGAAAGGGTGTTTGTAGGGGGTATGTTCTTGTTTGTCTAAGAAGCTCCGTTCCCAACTGTCCATAAAGGAACCTGGAGGTGAGTTTGTTTTGCTGCTGCTGCTCAGGACCTGTGCTCGTTTTTGAAGCAGATAAAGTTCCATTCACTTGGCTGCTGTAGCTGCAGCCTGAGCCTGAGACTATGGATAGGGGAGGATGTGTGCTCAGGATCATCCTCGTGTTGTGGGAGTCTGGAGCAAGAGACAATAAAAGTGGATTTTTCCCTTAGCTCTCTGATTGCTGGTAGAGGGGGGGGAAACCGCGTTGCCTTGATCAGTGGAGGAAGGCAGAAAGAGAGTTTTGTTTAAGTACAAAACAATACATTCTAGAAAGCTTAGACTTTAGACTGTCCTAAGGGGTGAACGGTGCCTTTCCTCACTAGGGACTCTCTGCTGGACATTCACCTGTTTTGACCAGTTTATTCCTCCTTTTCTGTGCAGGGAGTCACGAAGGAAAACGCCTGTGGCCGTTTCTTTGAAGGAGAATGAGCGTCTGTTTGGTGATGGTGCCCTAGGAATGGTAAGAACTCTTAGTGCTTGTCCTACCTCCTGCAGTTCCTGTATATAGAATATATCTCCCCTCTCCACGGGGTCTTTCACAATAAATGTTTGAGCTACAACATCTGATTTCTTGCCCCCTGCTTCTCATCAGCTTGGTGTGTTACTGGCACTTGGGCGTACCAGCCTTGTGCTCCCAATCCCCTTAGTGAGAGCTGTGCACCATGTGGCTTGGTTTGGTGACGGGCAGGCTGAAGATGCAGCTGGGTGATGTGCTCTTTCTTTGTGCAGTCCATAAGGACCCCCAAAGTGGCGTTCAGGTACTTCCAGGATCTGCTGGGTAAGCATATGGATAACCCCCACGTGGCACTGTACCAGTCCCGATTCCCGGAGCATGAGCTGGTGAAGGATGAGAAGAGGCAGACTGTTATCTTCAAGCTGTCCCAGTAAGTGCTGCTTCTGGGCCCTTTGTTGCTAGGACTTTGATTATTTGACTTCTGCAGCTGACTTGTTGCTGTAATTGTTTCCTTTCTCATTCCTTGTAGAATGACACAGTATTCTCCAGAGGAGATGCTTGGGATGATCCTGAACTATTCACGTGGTTTGGCTGAAGATTTTGCAGGTTGGAAGGATTCACCTATTTTTTAAGCTATCTGTGTGTATATGTTTCTATATTATACGATTTGAGTAGAAACTAGAAATACTTAAAAATAAGTGTTTTTTTATAAACAGGATGTTTGGTCTGTTCAGCTGCAGGCTGTAAGCATGACTTGTAGTTGTCTACTCATCATTGCATTCTGATAAGATCAAAATTTAAGGTCTTAGTCCTATTCCTAGGGGCAGGTGCCCTAGATCGGCAGTGTCTGCAGAAGATTGTTTTCTTTCTCAGTTCCATATATGGCTGGAGCAGAGGTGTGTTGGTGGGTAACTGCAGGGGAAAGTGAAAGCCAGTCTGTGTTGTAACCACTCCGGATGGAGACTTGCTGCTGGAGCTGAATTACAGTGAAAGAGAAAACCTGCCCTCTGTGGTGGCATGGGCTCTCAGATAAGAGCCTGTCATGCTTTTCTGTGCTTTGTTGCTGGTGAAATACCACAGTAAGGAAATGTAGGTGAATTTTATTGACGTGATTTCACTTGCAACATTACTGGAAGCTGTGCGTAGTTGATTAGAATACTAAAGCCAGTCCAAAGACTCTTTGCTCTAGAGAATAAACATAATCCAGTGATAAAGTCAAGCTCTGTGAAGATATCATTTGTTGAAATGTGAGGCATCCCAGAGCATTTTGAGAGTATCACAACAGGTGAAAGAGAGGTCAATAGACATGTGGCTTTGCAAGAACCTGCAAAGGCTGCTTGGTTTCAGCAGGATGCAGAAAAATGCACCATGATGAACCTGGCTGCTGATGCTGCTTCTCCTGAAGTCTGGTGGTGTTCTGCATGTCTGTACCTGCAACTCTGGCTCTGCTACTAAAAGAGCCTCTGCACGTGGCTATGCTCATGGACAAAACGCGTTCCCTGCTCCTCTTGCAGAGCAGCCCATCAAGGACGCGGTGATCACCGTCCCCGCCTACTTCAACCAGGCGGAGCGCAGGGCGGTGCTGCAGGCTGCGCGCATGGCCGACCTGAAGGTGCTGCAGCTGATCAACGACAACGCGGCCGTCGCGCTCAACTACGGTGTTTTCAGGAGGAAGGACATCAATGCCACTGCACAGGTGGGTGCAGCTGGGAGACAGGGAGGAGAAGCTGCTGCAGTTAAAATCAGAGGGACTTTACTGTGAGCAAGTAGGTGTTACTAGTCAGCTGGTCTCCTCTGTTGTCGTGTGCTCAAGAGCAAGAGGGTGAGATTAAAGCTTGTGTGAATAGGAGGAGATGAAACCCCGTGTGAATATGTGGTGCAGTCTGAAAGCTTCTGGAGTGAGGGCAGATGGCTGGGAGTGCCTGTTCTGTAAAGCTGTGTTGGTTCCCTGACCATCAACCAGAGGGGAGTAATAGTGATTTTTTTTTTAAAGGTATTAGAAGACTGACCCTGAAATACTTGATTTTCCTGAGGTTGAAGAAATTTTCAAAGAGCTTTGTTTTCTGATGCATGAAATGGATGAAAAAGGTTTTCTTGTCTGCTCACGTCAACCATGACCCTGAACATCTCCCGTGTTTGGTCAAAGCACAAGTCCTGTTATTACTGTCTAAAGCCAGGCTAGGGAGTGGGTAGTCGTGGTCTGTATCGAGCTCAGACAGCAGTGGGTTCTTTGCTTATTCATGGGTTGTGTGCAGGTGTTTCTGCTTCACCATTCCAGCTTCTCTTTGCAGAATATCATGTTTTATGACATGGGAGCAGGAAGCACCATTTGTACGATCGTTACCTATCAGACAGTGAAAACCAAAGACTCGGGGACTCAACCTCAATTGCAGATCCGGGGCATTGGGTAAGAATCAACACGAGTTCTGCAAAAACTGCAAGTTTCAGGAAAGAAGACATTTGGTTTGCAGTCTCCTGTAAACATAGAGTTTTACAGTGAGTCTTCAGCACAGGGATTTGGATGGTAGAGTGGGAAATGTTTGGAGCTAGAAGGCACCAGTTGGTAATAATTCTGGTGCCGCTGTCTCATGTGGAAGGTAACTGAGAACTTCCAGGATGCAACCATTAATTTGCTTCAGGATTGCTGTTTTTATAGCCTGAAGTCATGTTAGCATAATTCCATTTATTATAATCTTATAGGAGAAGAGTGTGTCAGTTTGAGACAGCAGAATATCCTCCTAGAGAGGATTGGAAATCCATTTGCCAAAGAAGGAGCGAGATGCTGGGAATTGCCAGTCTGCCAATTTGAACTTCAGAACATTCATACTGCTCTTCCCAAGAAAATACTTGGAGCATTTATCCTTTGGTTTCTCAGCTGCTGTACCAACTTGGCAATAAGGCCTTTATCATAACTATAATGAAGTTTCCTGCTCAAAGACTGTTGCAATGATGAGTCTTTTCTTTGTTTCATTGTCATGTGTTATTTTTGGAGCAACCATTGTTTTATCTCAGTCAATCATAGCTGATAATGCTGTAAGCTACTTCAGACTGCTCGCTGCTCCACATGTTTATGAATTAATGCACGAAACCTGTTTGTATGTTGACTTAGTTTAAGCTGTTACATCTCTGTTCTTTCTCTCAGGTTTGACCGCACTCTCGGAGGTTTAGAGATGGAACTTCGTCTGCGGGCCTATCTGGCAAAACTCTTCAATGATCAGCACCCCTCAAAAGATGTCCGAAAGAATCCCCGGGCCATGGCCAAACTTCTGAAGGAGGCCAACCGCCTGAAGACCGTGTTGAGTGCAAATGCTGACCACATGGCCCAGGTCTGACCTCCTGTCACAGCCTCTCTGGCTTTCCTAGGACAAGGGTGGGCTAGGGGCAGGTGTGTGGGAGTGCTGCCCCTTGGCAGCATCACTGTGCTGGAGCATCTCTCCTGCTGGTTCCTCGCAGCTTGTGCCCACTTAGTACCCCCAGTGGTGAAATGAGTGGATTTGATGAGAATTACTCATGTGATGTTTGGTAAATAAACTTTAACTGAGACAAGCTGCACGTTACAGCCACATTTCATCACCTTGGAGATGGCAGGGCTCAGATGAGAGCCATCAGGTCCTGTGTGCAATAAGAAATCTGGACCTTCTTGCACACCGGACAAGTCAGGTAAAGATTTTGCTTGGGGAACGTTCTACAGATAATTTTATTCTGTCTGTTTGGTTTTTTTTTTTGGGCAGATTGAGGGGCTACTAGATGATATCGACTTCAAAGCCAAGGTCTCAAGACAGGAATTTGAGGATTTGTGCTCTGACTTGTTCCAACGAGTCCCAGGACCTGTGCATCAGGCTTTGAGCAGTGCAGAGATGAACCTGGTAGGTTTAGGAACACAGTAAGGAGTCTGTAGTTTCTGTGTATAGAGCTGCTGTTGTGTCATGATCACAGCATCAGCCACTGTGTTGTCAGCACTGCTGAGCAGTGCAGATGTTACCTGTTGTGAAAAAGATGTGGCTGCTGCACTGAGGTTCTTGCCGCAGTGTCAAGCAGGAGTCTGTCACAGCTCCCTGCACTATCCCCCAGAAACAAAGGACTTAGAGGAGGCATTTCTTTCTGTTAAAAGACTTTACTCTTGGGCTGGAGGTTTAAAATGCTGATCTTAACCTTTTTTGTCTCAGATGATGGTTCTGGTTTCTCTTCTGAAGTTTTATCTCTGAGTGCTTGGAAACAGAGTTATTGCTGTTCAGGCTTCTCCTGTGATTGCTCTCTTTAGAAGCCCTGTTGCAGGCTGTAGTTGGACCAAGCACCACACAGTCTTTTGGAGACACTGACTGCATTGTTAAGTGCTCACTTTCAGAGTGCCAGGATGGTCTTGAGCATCTTTTGGCTCTGGTATCCAACGCAAGACGCTGCATCACATCTCAGAGTCCGGGTTTTTGTCTATTCTGGTCCAGCCTGCTGTCTAAGTTCATTGGCTCCTCTGCCATTAAGCTGTAGTCTGCCTGATATTGAATCCAGTCTCATGTTTCAGATGACTTGAAGCATCAGTCATGTTGTCCCTGTTTGACAGACCTGACTCCAGGTCCCTCTCATTAGCATGGCTTGTGTCAGCCTGTCGGATCAGGCATTGACCTGTTTGGGGAAGGCAGGGCGTAGCATGGGTATTGAGAGCACCACGTCAGCACCTAGTGACCAGGAAGGAGCATAAGAAAGCCCTGAGCTTAGCTTTCCAAAATTGCTTTCTCAAGACAAGGTGACTGTTTCCAATCTCTAGGATGGAATTGACCAGGTGATTCTAGTTGGTGGTGCCACACGGGTCCCCAAAGTGCAGGAGGTTTTGCTGAAAGCTGTGGGCAAGTGAGTATGTGAAGCCCCCTTCTTGTCTCTCTCCTACTGACAACATGCTCTGTATGGCAGTGGCTGCAAAGCTGATGTCTTTTGCTTTTCCCTTTTAGAGAAGAACTGGGCAAGAATATCAATGCTGATGAGGCTGCTGCAATGGGTGCAGTCTACCAGGCAGCTGCTCTGAGCAAAGCCTTTAAGGTGAAGCCTTTCATTGTTCGGGATGCTGCTGTGTTTCCTATCCAGGTAACCCTTGGATTTCCTTCTCTTGTGCAATGTATGGGCAGATGGGGCAGTGCTGGGAGAAATGTTGCAGGTGACTTGTCAGGTTCCTTTGAGTAAGGAAGTTATGGAGGTCCTTCTGCCCATCTAATAAAGAAGGCAGGAGAAAAATCTTCTGTGTTACAGAAGCACCATTTTATCTAAGGAGCTGGGCACATCAAACATTTATTGATAAATAATTACCTGACCCCCAGTTTTTGCATGAGGAGCCAGACGCTGCAGAAATCAGACACAAGATGCTGTAGGGCAGGTTTGCAGCCACTGAATCATGTTTGCTGTTGGGGATGCAGGTGGAGTTTACCCGCGAAGTTGAGGAGGATGATAAATCCAAGAGTTTAAAGCACAACAAGAGGATTTTGTTCCAGCGCATGGCACCTTACCCACAGCGCAAAGTTATCACCTTCAACCGATACACGGACGACTTCGAGTTCTTTGTCAACTACGGAGATCTGTCTTTCCTGAGCCAGGATGACTTGCGGTGAGCTGATGCAGATGCCTGAGCCAAGAGCCCCAGGGTAGCTCAGTGTGCCAGCTGAAATGTCACTGTCAGGGAGGCCTGTGTGTCTGGTGAGGCCGTGGGGTGTGTTTGAGGATCTGTTCTCAGCCTTACACTGCCCAGCAAACTGGCCCCTGTCTGTTCCTTGTGTTGTGTGGCTGCCCGTGATGCAGTGTGACAGAAGTGACCAGCTGTTCTGCAGCACTGTTGTCCTAGCTTTTCTCTCTGCTTTTGTGTCTGTGTCACCAGGATTTTTGGTTCTCTCAATCTCACTACTGTGAGGCTAAAGGGCATTGGGGACAGTTTCAAGAAGCACTCGGATTATGAATCCAAAGGCATCAAAGCTCACTTCAACATGGATGAGAGTGGAGTACTAAGTCTTGACCGGGTAAGCACCGCCCTGTTGTGAAATTCGGTAGCATGTGTTTTTTCTAGTCCATTCCTCTCTCTGGTGTCAATAGTCCCTGCTTAAAACTAATTCTGTGCTCCCCTCTCCAAGGTGGAATCTGTGTTTGAGACCTTGGTGGAAGACAAGCTGGAGGAGGAGTCAACACTGACAAGTAAATGCTGCACTTTATTTTTGTTGTGTTTTACCCACATGACCTGGGATAACTGAAACATATCATTGCTTTGAGCAGAGCAGACACCATGGTTTTGGGGCATGAAAGTTAAACAGTTACCTAGAGCTTCAGATTGTGTTTACAGCTCCAAAGTTCCTAAAAACCCTTTGCAAGTAGCTTCTGGGTGCTGCCAGGGACCATGAAATGTTGTACGTTCCTGAAGTGACTGGCATGCATTGCCATTTGAAAAATAGAAGTAGTTTTCTCTTTGATTAGATCTGGAGGCCTGTCCTGAGGAGAGGATCCACAGCCCTGTAGGATTCTCCTGTCTGATATCTGGATTGTGATGCCCTGATCTGTGCTTTGCATTGCTTAGCTTTTAGAGCACAGACTTCCCTAGAGCGAGGAGTTAGAAATCTGTATGGATAGGGGTGAAGGGGAGATGCAGGGGTGGTGAATGCAGCCACAGGTTGAAGCTTTCTCTTTGAAGTTAGAAATTTCAGGTCATATTTCAGAACAGGTAGAAGCTCCAGCATATCTGTGCATGCAAAACTGTAAAGTGACATCAGGGAAGGGAGAGTTTTTTCTGCAGGGTATGTAATGAACCTACACAAGGAACCTCCTTGGTGATTATTATGGTTGTGAGGGGAAAAAATCCTCCTTTAGATAAACAATATTCTGGAATATTTTTTTTATTTTTTTTTTTGTCTCCTGCCAACAGAACTTGGAAACACCATCTCAAGCCTGTTTGGGGGTGGTGGCCCTACGCCGGAGGCTGGAGAGAACCTGACAGATGTGGTTCAGGTGAGCCTCAGGGTGACTGCTAGCAGGAGGGAGCCTTTGGGGCTTTCTATGGCTGCTAAAGAGGCAGCAGTTCATGTGGGTGGAATTTAAGGTGTCCTGCAGTATATCAGGATACAAAATATTCTCAGAACATGCTTTATTCCTCTGAATTCCACATTGTATGTTTAAAGGAACCTGTGGTCTTTGACTGTCAAGTCTGGAAGTAGTGGACTGAATATTCCAGGACATGTTTCTAGGGAAGTCTCTTGTTTCCAAGCTGCCCTGGGGCTCTGGGGCTGGGCTTTTGCCTTGTACAGTGTCCATGTTGGTGTCTGGCAGGTGCCCTGCTTTCCCCTGAGTCATACAGGCAGAGCTGCTGTTATGCTGGCAGTAGTGATGATGTTTCCTTCTAGTGAGGTGAAGGCTCCCTGCCCCAGAGTTGTGTCTTTCATTGAAGGAATGCTTAATTGTTTTGTAGCTCAGCACAGTGCCTTGCTAGTGGCTGCAGTCACTGTTAAGTGCTGTTTTTCATACACATATTTTTTTTTGGTAGAGAATTACCTGTTCTGTAAAACATTTGTGTGGAATCCCTATGTTAAAAACACTATTTTGGCTTCTCCTCTGCTTTCCTGTGGTGACCAGGAAGAAGAAGAGAACCTAGCAGAAGCAGGTAAAGAGGAGCAGGGGGAGAAACTAGACCAGAGAAGCAGTACAGAAGATGCTGGTGAAGAGCAGGGAGAAGAGAAACAGCAGTCTCCAGGCTCAGCAGAAACTACCCCTCCAAAAGCAGAGTCACAGAAGGAAGAAGGCAAGAAATTAGACTCTCAGGTGAGCATCATATAGAAGGAATGGGACTATGATTTTTGGTGTGGGAGGGGTATTACTGAGACAAATAAAATTCTTACAGTGCTCAGTAGAATTCTTTCCCTGTTAGTGTCCTGCTTGGAAAAACAGTCACAGAATCTGCAAATATGTTCCCTTACCTGAGCATACACTTTGTCTATTACAGGATCCAAAAGCAAATAGAGAAACTGCAAAAGAGGAAGAACTGTCCAAAAGTTCTGGTGACAGCACAGTTACTAAAACAGAGGAAGAGAAGAAGATCAAAGCACCCAAGAAACAGAAGCTTGTCCAAGAGATCACCATGGAACTGGATGTAAATGATGTGCCTGACCTGCTGGAGGATGACCTGAAGAACTCAATGAAAAAGTAAAGTTTGAAATGTCTCTGCTCAGTTAAAGCTCTAGATAAAGGAGGTGTCAGCTTTGGAATGACAGTAGGTCACGGAGTGCTGCTGTCCTCAGAAGCTGACATCTATGATGCTCATCTCAAGGCACATGCTACCTTTGATTTCTGTTTTCTTTGTGTGTTAGACTCCAAGACTTGACAGTCAGAGATCTAGAAAAACAGGAAAGAGAAAAATCAGCTAACAGCTTGGAGTCATTCATCTTTGAGACCCAGGTATGAAGGGGATATAAAGAAATGCAAATTCCTGGAAAGCAGTCAGAGAGTCTTCTGTAGCTGGGTTGATCTAAATGCAGGGTGGTTTGTGGAGCTGGGGGAAGCGGATTTGAAGGGCCCAGCTCATCTTTCAGTCACTTTTTCTGCTGTCGTTAGACTTCCCAGTTTGGGTTTGGCAGTTTTTCTCCACACAGAATGAGCATTTTCCTTCAGCATGTCTAATGCATCAAACCTGGGGCTCCCAGTATCGCCTGTGTGCACTTGCCTGTGTGTTTTGAAACAATTGCACTCGGGCTGGAAAGAAGCTGCAGCTTCTCATGTAAACAGGAGGCAATTAACATGAAGTGTGTGTGTGAAATGACAGTTGTTGCAGGCTTACCATCATATACCTGGTATGCACCATATACCTGCCGTATTGCCATTGTGCTCCTGGTAAGGCCAGGAGCAGGAGCTCAGATTTGGGAGAGTTGAATGAGAATCTCCTGGCCAGTGCAGGCAACAGCCCAGCTGCAAGGGGTGATCTGTGTGTTTTATGCTTTCACACTCAGTGGTATTTGACAGGAGCGCTTGCTTTGTTATTTTCAGGACAAGCTTTACCAAGAGGAGTACCAGTTGGTCTCGACAGAGGAGCAGAGAGAAGAAATTTCTAAAAAGCTTAGCGAAGCTTCTAGCTGGATGGAGGAGGAGGGCTATGCAGCCACAACTAAGGTACTGCTGCACACGTCAGGATACCACAGTCTATTTGGTAAAGTGATGAAAAATGCAGTCTTCTGAGGTTTACCATGTTAAGACAGTGGGCAAACTGTCTCCTTTCTCCTCTATCTCATTCACAGGAGCTGAAAGACAAACTTTCAGAGCTGAAAAAGCTTTGTAGGAACCTTTTCTTTCGTGTTGAGGAAAGGAGAAAGTGGCCAGAACGCCTGGCTGCCCTGGAGAGTCTGCTCAACCACTCAACCATCTTTCTCAAGTAAGAGCAAGCTGTTAGAAGAGTTATGCAGCTGTTAGTGTAAGAGGTGCCAGCAGAATGTGACCAAATTGCACACAATCAAAATTCACTAGGGCTTCCCAAGGAAAGAAGACCCAAACCCTTTTTCCTAGTGCTCAGTTCTGCAGAACCCAGTAACAGAATGTGCAAGTTCTGTCTAAACAGGGGGACAGGATGTGTCCAGTGCTGTGCACACTGTTGGCAAGCAGAATTTTCCTTCTTAGTCCTACGACCTCAGCTTTTTGTATCTTCCCTGCTTTTCTGCTCTCATGATAGCTGCATTTTCTGGGTCTGTATTCCATTATTAACATCTGAAGAGTTCTGTAGTTCTCGTTTCCTGCAGATGTAAGAGACCGGTGCAGAGTGTACTTAGTGCTTGGTATGTGCAGTGATTTATTATGACCCCTGGAGTTGTAACCACTGAGTTGCTAGTGTATAGCCTGTTTCATGTAACAGAAATAAACTTTCTTCTTACCTTTAAGGGGAGCCCGAATGATTCCAGAGTCTGACCAGATATTCACAGAAGTGGAACTGAGTACACTGGAAAAAGCCATCAATGAAACAATGGTACTAAAGTCTCGAGGAGCTCTGGGGGAGAGGGAGGGTGTCAGTGTGAGTGGTGTGTCCTGTCACAAACTCACTCGGATCTGCTCTGAGGGGATAATGGTTCTCGTGCTGCATGCTTGAGTTGTATCCAGGAGCAGTGGCACAGCCCAGTAATCTGCCTGCGTGCAGTTCTTAAAAGCAGCCGCTGGGGTTTGAGGGGTTGGTTTTATTTGTTTTTTTCTGGTATCTGGGAAACTAAGAAAGTGGTTGAAATGTAGCAGGGAGCAGCACTGTCCTGAGTAAGAAAGAAGGCCTAGGAACAGTGACTTTGAGATGCTGACACACAGTGGTTCACGGAACCCAGATCGTTCTAAGAGCACCTCTTCCATCCCACAGACCTGGAAAAATGAGACACTGGCTGAACAGAACAAGATCTCTCCTACTGAGAAACCCGTCCTGCTGTCCAAGGATATAGAGTTCAAGATAGCAGCCCTGGACAGGGAAGTGCAGTATCTTCTGAATAAGGCCAAGTTTGCAAAACCCAAACCCAAAAAGGAGAACACCACCACAAAAACCGATTCAGGCAAGAATGCTACATCAGCCTCTGAGACCGAGAACACTATCCCTCCCACGGAGGGGAAACAAGAAGGTAAGGAGTGGCTGAGGAGCTCGTATGTAACTCCTAGTCTGCAATTGCAGTGTGTGACCATGCTCGTGTCTCTCTGCATTGGGTGAAATGGAACTAAATAAGTGAAGACTAGAGTTAATTGTAGGATCAAATGATCCTCCTTAATTTTCAAAGGCACCTGGGTGAAATTGAGGTATGGCAGTGTCCTTTTCCCATCACTGTTTGGGTTTTTGTCTGTGAAGGAACAGAAAGCATTTATAGGCTTCCTGGGATGTTTTTTCAGTACCTGTCTGTGTGACTGGCTGCCTTGTAAGGAAGTGCTGGTCTCTTCTGACAGGTAATTACTGACAGCAAGAGGCAGTGGCCTCAAGCTGAACCAGGAGAGGTTTAAACTGGACATTAGGAAAAAAATACTTCACTTGAAAGTGTTGTCAGTCATTGATACAAGCTGCCCAGGGTGGGACATGAGTCACCGTCCATGGATGCGTTTCAGAGCTGTTGTAGATGTAGTGCTTGGGGCTTCGTGGTGGACTTGGTAGAATTAATGGTTGGACTAGATGATCTTAAAGGTCTTTTCCAACCTAAATGATTTTATGATTGTATGAAGATAAGCCATCAGCTGTGTTCTGGGTGTCCAGAGACAAGTATTAAAGGTCATGTCCTGTATCACAGAATAGAAAGCTGTTAGTGAGAGCTTTGTGGCTTAGATGGACTCTAGGGGAAAAAAACCCCACAACAAAACAACAACAGAAACCAATAAACAAAACAACTCTTGGGACACTAAGACTTACAGTTCGTTGAACTTTTTAGGATCCTCAGGTTCCAAAAAAAGGTCCTTTAAAATCTAGAGTGCTGATGTCAGCAGAGTGCTCTGCTGATTGCTCTGGCCTGAATAAGAGATCCTGCTTCTGGTCACAACTCCAAAGGTGACTTGCCTGGGCAAACAGTGAATCTCCAGGGCTCTCAGGAACACAAAGCCTGGCAGACAGAGGCAGTGAGAAATAAGGATGTGATGCTTCTTTGTTGTAAAGAGATCCACTGGAGAGTGTGTTGTTACGATCCTGCTGAGGCACCACAGGCAGCTTGTGAACCTTGCCACTGGTCACCTAGTTTCCTGGGTATTCTCCCTTAACTTTTACTTCTTTTTGCTTTAAATACAGACAAACCTGAAGATATTGGTCCAGCTAAGGAACCTCCCACAGCTGAGAAAGTAGCAATAGATGATGAGCCCGGATTAAACTCCAGTGAGTAATTGCAACTAACAGCCTGAAACTTGCAGCTACAAGTGCAGGCTATGTGTGTGCTTCTTTCCATCTCCTTAGCTGTGGTGGAATGATAGGACCCTTGGTTGCAGAGCAAATGTTAATTCTGCAGAGGGGAAGGCACAGATGTTGACTCCTCACTCTTCCTATGCTTTGCAGCTGGTCCCAGGTGGATGGCAGTAACATCTTCAGCTCTTTGGAGCAGCACATCAGTCCCCAAAGTGTTCCCCTGATTCTGCACCATAGGCTGAGAGCTTGGGGAATCTTTAAAGAGTGTAGAGGACTTGCAGTGCTGCTCTGTGTGCTGTAAAAACAACATTATATCATGTAACTGTGTTTACTTAATCACACAGGGTCCGACAAAGAGAAGAAGGCAGAAGCTGGAGGAGAAAGCAGGAAAAATGATGAGTTATAACATCCCTGGAAGGCCCTAGTCTCAACATCTATTTATTTCATGGTTACTTTCTTGTTTTTATAATGGACCTGGTTAGTCATGTTGTAAATGGAACACGGCAAACAGTCTGACAATGAATCGGGATAGAGATGTAAATTTTATTCTTTCTGGGGAATTTGCCGCTACTAACTTAGTGAATTGTTTTTTGTTTTTCCTTTCTTACGTGTTCAAAGGTGGCGGTGTGTCCACCATGAGTTTCCTCAGTTTTGGTACAGAAGTCACCAAAGTGACTTTTCTGGGGAGATAAAGCAGAAAAGAAACATCTTAAGCTTTAGAAAGTTGGAACATAAAGTCTGTGCCACACCTCCTGATGAAATGGGATTACTGCAGAAGTGCATGTGGCTGAGATGTTGCATATGAGGCACTGGTTCAAGGCAAGGGTGTGATTTCAGCTGATGGGAGGTGTAGTCTCACTTGGATTTATGGCAAGGTGGAGCTGGATTGGGGAGGTGGATGCTCCATGCTCCGAGAGATGAATATGTCTATTTCCTAGACTGTTGTTAAAACCATCTCTATCTGTGCTCTGTAGCAGAGTCTGAAAACTGCAAATTGAGACTTGACAAAAAGATTTTGTTTATAGTTTACTATAAAATAAAAACTTCGGGCATGGCAATGCGAGATGCTCAGGAGGCGGAAAGAAGAAAGGAGGTGGCACAGCGTGGGGTGAGGCAGCGGCTGGCAAAGGGCGGCAGAGGCACTCCAAGGTTCGGCAGACCCGCCCTGGCTAGCTGGACGGCGACTGTCCTCGGGGCTCGGTACCGCGTGTGCTCGGCCTGGCTTCTCCGCGGGCTGCTCGGGCTGGAGGGGAGCGGCTGCCGCGGGCACCTCACTGCGCATCTGACGTTGTTCTCCATTTGGGCCTCTCCACCCAGAAATAAAAGTGACTCTTCCTGACAGTCTCCGAGCGCAGGGTCTTGTCTCCCGGACGGTGCGGGCGGGGGAGGAGGGGGGCGGGACTTCCGCGCGGCGGGG
>VYZU01007021.1:0-16877 GCA_013401355.1 Ceyx cyanopectus | reverse complement strand
CGCCGCCGCCCGCGCCGCCGCCACCTCCTCCTGCAGCCGGGCCAGCGCCTCCTGCAGCCGCCGCCGGTGCCCCGCGCTGTAGAGGTGCCGGCGGCCGGAGAAGGAGGTGCGGCGGCACAGGCCGCAATAGTGCACAGCCATGGCCGCTCGGGCCTCTCCGCAGGGCGCAGGCGCGGCCGCCGGCTCCGCCCGCCTCCCGCTGTGCCCGGCGCAGGGCGGGCCCTTGAGGAGTCCGAGGGTGAGGGCTCGTGGGCGGCCGCGGGGCGAAGCAGAGGTGCCGGAGCTCTCGCGGTGTCGTGTCGGGGGTGGCCGAGTCCCGCTGCAGGGCGGTGGGACGCGGGGGTGGCGGGGAGAAGGTGTGCAATCCTGCCGCGGGGACGTGCGAACGGCAAACACCGCTCTCCCCTGGCCCATCTGAAACTTCGCTTGCTATCAGACTCTCCGTTTGTTGAGAATGCTCTGCAGGCGTGTCACACAGCCTTGAAACATGCTGACCTCCCATCGAGCACCTTGCACAGGGTCCGGTACAGTGGGTCTGGTGCCTTTCTTGCCATTCACAGCTCTACTACAGTATTAACTGTTTTTTGGTTGGTTGGTGGTGGGTTTGTTGTTGTGTTGGTTTTTTTGGGTTGTTTTGTTTGGTTGGTTTTTTTTACTTAAGAGCAGAGGATGCTTATGGTCTAGTCTGGTGTAATTGAAGGAGAGCATCCACACTGCACCATGGAAGTTACCTCAGTGCTGCACTCCAAAGACCGTTCATCTTAAATCAGGTCCTGCTCAAACAGTCTGTGCTGTCTGTGGCACCAACAGCCGTGTATCTCTCTCCCTCTGGTCCAGGCAGTGCTCAGGGGATGTTAGTGCTTAGCTGTGCACACCCACCCTGGACAGTGGTTTGCATGCTACACTCTGTGTGCGTTTAGAATTGGGACAAGGGATCGATTCACCTCTAACATGTCTGTTCCTTTATGCTCTCACAAGCACACGGGTGGAAAGAGCTGATGCCCAGAGAGTGCCCAGCCTGCCATGTTGAGGGGGTTTGGGTGGGCTGTCCCCTGGCATCCCTTCCTTTTGGGTCTGGTCTAGGATACCACCCAGCAGCGAACTCCAGAACTCGCATGGTGACTGTGTGCTGTTTGTCCGCTGTCGACAGGACTCCCTGGCTCCTGCTGCACTAATAATGGACATAACTGGGCTGATCCTGCTTCAACTCAAGCAGCTGCCACAGCAACCAGGAAGAAGGTATGAAAAATCTACTGTTCTTGAATGCTAGACACCTGCTACCTGCCTGAATTCTGCCCTGGGGACATGATTTTCCTGCCTCTTGCTGGCAAAGCAAGTAAGTCAACAACATAGCAGTAAGCTCTGATTGTTTTGGGTTTTTTTTCCTTTGTCGTGTCCTTGCATTTCCAAGATAACTTTATCTCCTTCCTTGCACTCCACAGTGCTCTCTGGTTTCTGCCAAGGGAACATTTCAGACGTTCCGAGCAGCCTGCCCAGCATTTACACGGGTCTTTGCCTGCTGGTTTTACATCTGGGCAGACAAGTGCAACAGCTTGAAATAACACCTGTATGGTAGGGGCTCCCCTCTCTCAGTTGGCTGATGCATTCTCTGCTCAGCCGCTGGCCTGTGGGCTGAGACTGTTAGGGAACAGATCAGTCTTCATCCCCTGTATGTCAAGAACCCTGCAAGAGGCAACAGCTTGTATGGAGGACTTTGTGTTGAAGTTGCCACATGGTAAAATGCCACTGCAACTTAGAATGCATGCAGTCAGTGAAAAACTTTGCACTGCTCAAGAAGAGATTGGTCATCTCTTTTCCTCCTTCTAAATTTGGGTCCTTGTGTCACAACGTTTATTTCCATGGACAGTTCTTGGGAAGCTACTTGCAGCAGCATCTGAAAAAACCAGCTTGGTTTGAAAACACAAAGTATGCATTTCTGATGCAGGGAGACAGAAGAATCATAGACCAAACAGGTCTCATGAGATCTGCATAAAAGAGAGAGAGGAGGTTGTGATGGGTCCTTGGAGTGTAATGACTGCTCAGGCACTGAATTTACAGCCTCAGTCCTTATCCCTGCTCAGGTGATCAGTGTCATATCACTGAGCAGTGCAACACTCAGGTGAAGTCTTGGTGTTTTAGTGTAGCCTGCTTTGTCTCTCCATGTGCTGGTTTTGCCCAATGAGGGATCTTGGCTGCTCTGATGACCAAGCCCTGCTTGTGGGGGATCTTGTGAAAGCCACATTCTAAGGAGAAGGAGAAATGTCACCTGGCCAGTCTTAGGACTGTCTCTAGATGGTGCTGTCTAGAGGCAGTGTGGAGAAGCTCTAATGCAGTGCAAATCTCATGGCAAAGGTCCCCAGTTGCCTTCTGATTCCTCTAAACAGTGTTTTATTTCCTATTTTGCATACAATGCACAATTCTGCATGTACTTGCCCCTCTGTGGCCAGCCTGAAGAACAGTGCTCAGCTCTCAAGTTTTACTTTCTCTTTCACCTGAGCAGCCAGAATGTAAATCATTCAGTCCTCCTTTCCCAAGTTTTTCTTCCCAAAAGGTTGCATTCAGAGAGAAGTACATCTACAGGTGTAGCTATGTAATGATATCCTTGTCCTTAAGAGATGGGCTTCAGCCTCTCCTAAGTAAGTTGAGAAAAATCCCATTTTGGCCACACATGTTCTTGCTGGCAAAGAAACCCTGGACTTTCCCAGGCCATTCCCTGAAACACCGCCAGCTTCTGTTGGTAATGCTGGGTTCCAAACTTACCCCTGGCATCAGGCCATGTCCATGGCAGCAGGTGCTCCTGTGCCAGGGGATCGGTGTACCAGTTCAGCATGTGGTGCTGTGGGGTGTCCTTGGGAGCTGCGAGACGTGGGCAGCCCAGAGACGCTGTGGTGTGCTCATGGTGTTGATGTTAGCTGTGTACGTACTTTATACACGATTGCAGACACTTCTAACTTCATCTGATCACACTCACACATCAATAAAATGGACTTCTTGTTAACTTCTAGTCTGGAACTTGCTATTTACTAGGTTTGACAGTTCTCACCTGAGCTTTGGAGATGCGAATTGTTTTAGAAGGAACCAAAGTCTGTCAGTCACCCTGAAGCCCTTACCTTGCAGAAGGTCTTCAGTGGTGATTGCAAGTTTGAGCTCCTCTGACACATCCCAGTCCTCAAGGCCATTTCTTGAGTGTAGGCTTTCCCAAAATGACTTGTTTTGAAAACTCAAATACATTTTCTTTGCATGGCAAAGTAATCTCTGGGTGCTGAGCACAGTGGGATCTGTGAGGGGTGGCACAGAGAATCAATCTTGGAGTGTTCTGTGTGTTGAGACACTTGATTTCATTTTTTTTTTTTTTAAAAGGGTATCACACAGCAGAGTGAAAGGCTGGTTTGTATTTCACTTATAAATACCTCCTTAAGCCCCATCCATATTGTTGGAGAAAGTGAGCTGATTGAGAATAAGGTAAGTGGCACCATGCAGGCTCTGTTTTCTGCCCACTGACTTTGCTTGATAAGTGAGCTGTTCCTGAATTTATAGAGCAAACATTTCATTTTTTGTCTACTTCTGATAAAATCACAGTGCTGTCTACACTCTGCAGTGGAGTTCCCCAGTCTGAGACTCTGAATGTCTCTGGAAGTAGGATGGTTCACTGAGGGATGCACAGAATGCTCGGGATATGTTCTCAGGTACCAGGAAGCTGCCTCGCTCTTCTTGCCTGGCAATAGCAGATTTTAAGATGGGAAATGGCTTTAAAAAATCACTGAAGGGGAAACACAACTGGAGGAGAAAAGAGACAGGTTAAGCAGATGCTGACTGGAAGTGCTTTCACAGAGTGTCCCATAGAAACTTTTTGTGCAGCTTGAAGAGACAATCTAAATTCTATGCCTTCCTGATTTGCTTTTGTTCTTTGACCATATCTTTCCCTGGCTGATCTCCCTCAGGTATTATGAAGGAAGCAATGTGTTTTGTGCAATTAAATGGTGGTTTTAAGACATCCTTATCCTATTCACCACTTACCATCACTCTTCTGTTCAGGGGCTAGGGGACAGGTGGCAGGGTGGAAATGGAGTAGCTACAAATCAAAATCCAAGCCTTGGCTTAGTACCAGCAAGTAATTAGATTTCAGACTCTACATATGTTGACCATTTTGTAGGAGGACACAGGTTATGCTCATAGCAGGGGAGTGCATCAGGGACTTGCTGCCAGTCTGTAGCCAGGAGATGGACAGGTTTTGGGCAGTTGCTGGAAGAGATAGCATCTTAACACTGGGAGAATTTCAGCTTAAAAGTGAATTCCATGACCTTTGCACTGAAGGTTTGGCTTTGAGTTGTTTGTGTTTCTTTTGTGTGACAAAAGAAAAGGGTAATGTGCTTTTCCCCATGGCAGGTGTGCTCTGCAGTGCTTTGGGACAGTTGTTCCTTTGCTGTTTGCTGTCAATATTCTCCCCCTTTGCATTTTTGCATTTTTTTGAGCCGGTCTGTTGAAAAAACAAGTGAAACACCAAACCAAGCTTTTCTTGAAAGGGTAACCTTCAAAGAGAAGGATCTGGCATGCATGGCTTTGCCTCTTAAAGCAGGCGTGACAGTTCGTATGTAATAATGTTTGCTTAGTTCTCGTTAAGCATTGGAGAAATATCGAGTCGGTTTGGGTTTGCTTTTGGTAAATGCAAGAGTTTACAGTCACACAGCTTTTCCCACCCCTGTGTGACAAAGTGCAGTTGTTAGTGAACATGACTTGCTCGGTGTCAGATGCCTCGGGTGTGTGCAGGACCTGCTCTGTTGGCTGCTTTCAATAAAAAAGTCTGAGCACACCCCAATCAAAACCTCTTTCCCTTCCTGAAACTGGAGCCTGGTATTTGACTTGGGATGTGTTGCCAGCAATACAGCTACTATGGTTTAATAATTTACCACGTATCACTTGACCTGTTGCACCACAAAGTTGCTTTGCCTTTTCTATCTGGAGGGAAACTCACGCAGTGTGGTGCGCATCAGCTGAGATAGTAACTCATTAAGCCCGTGATTATCTACATGCACCGTTGACTGATGCCTCACCTACCCACGTAACCGTCAGTACTTCAACAATAGATTCTCATAAGAGCGCTGGACTGGCTGCAGTTATGTTAATAACCTTAGAACAACGTCATCTGCGGGGGTAAGAGGGGCTTTGCTGGAGCCAGAGCAGCCTGGCAGAGCTGGCAGAGGATGAGACACTGGTGTGTGTGGCTTGGCCACAAGAGGCCGCGTGAGCTGGCATTTTGCAGGAGCGACCAGATTCACCTGTAGCTCTTCCAGAGTGGGTGCCCCGGAGTGAGGTGGGGGCTCTCCGGCAAAAGCTGCCACAGAGCACTGAAGGAAATGAGAAACATCTGCAGACCTTCCAAGACTGCCTGCAGCAGTTGCCTGCAGCTGATTCGAGATTCCTTTCTCCCATCTTCCCCCAAGGTTTCTCTCTCCTCAGAGAAGGCTGAACTGGTCTGTGAAACTGGTAAGTAACACAAGGAAGGATAGAACATAATAATGCAGTGCTCCATCCAGAGAATCCCTGAACGGTTGGACTTAAGACCCTCCTCACAAAAAAGATGTGAAAAGAGCTTGTTAACAGCTCCTGCCTCTGCTGCAGGGATGGAAAGCATTCCCTGTGTGAATACCATTTACTTCTTACTGGTGGAGATTTGAAGCACTGCTGTAACCCAGGCAGGTGAAGCAGGGAAAGGAGCCCTGAGGTCTGCCCAGTCCATGCAGTGCAGCTAGCAGAACTGGAAGCAGAAGGGCTGGTTGCCAGCTTAAAGCCTAGTAATGTTTAAAATCTGTATGGTTGCAATCACAGACTTAAGTCTAGGAGAAAGCTAAAAGGCTTTAATTTTGCCTTTGGCCATTCAGTTGCTGAAATAGAATCTCATTGGGTTGTATGCTGTGTGTTCTGAGAGACAGCATTGCAACCCCTTGGCTCTGTGTTGCTAGCCCTGCTTTTCCAGATGTGAGGGTTTGTAACCAGACTGCCAGAGTCAATTTGTGGCAAACAGAAATCTAAACCTGCCAATTCTTTATGCCCTGCAGTTTAACCAGGAGCTCACTCTTGTATCCTAAAACTATTATTTTTTTGGTCCACCTCTAGCTTTGGAAGGTGAAACAGAATTTAGAAGAGAACCTACTGACACATGCAGAAGGCCAGAGTAGCCAGCATCTCTATCTGCATCATGAACGGAGCTGAGAATGTGGAGAGGTGACAAGTTTGGCTTGGGACATCTGGAATCCTCAAAGGCAGCTCTTTTCAGGTGAGCAGTACCTGTGCAGAAGACAATTTATGTAGTAATTTTACTGAAAACTGGTCTCATCTACTCCCACATGCCTCATAACCACAAAAGCTACAGGGAAGCTTTGTAAGGATGTGAGTTGGAGTCAGGGAGCAAGTGTGGTGCACTTTGCTTGCTGATTTTCGTTTCCTGGTGTTTTAGATTAAGACTTGTTTGAAAATCAAAAGAAAAGACTTTGGATTTCAGATATAGCTGAAAGTGTGCTCTGTTGCTTTGTGGGATGCCTGACTTTTGCATGTGAGTTTCTATGTATGTAAGATGTGGGTAGATGTCTTTGGCCAGGCCATGGTTTCACATGAATGTGCTGTTTGAGATCTTCTCAGCAAGCCAGAGAAACTAAATTTGCTGAAATTAGCTTTGCTTCCATTCCTGAAAGATGTTGGATCTAAGCTCTCTCTCCTCTAAAGACAGGGGAGCTCTGTAATTGGCTTCAGAGTTCTTATTCAGGTGTGGCTCAAAAAACACAGCCGCTGAAAGCTCTGAATTTGTGCAGTGACGCCTGCTTCTCTATGGTGATACAAGGGTGTCTCGTCTATCTTGACTTTGCCCAAGTGATGATCTTTGTATAGAAAAAAGCTCATTGGACTTGTTGGGGATTCTGGGCTGGTGGATACTGGTCATGTCACTCACCTGTGGGGTTTGTTTTGTTTTTCCTGTGGTAGAACAAAGATTAATTTGTAATTGGCATTTTTCTCCATCCTCCTAGTGCAGGGTACACAGTAGGTGCCTGGCTTGTCCTCACACAGTGCTGCTCCTGCTGTGCTGCCATTGCTTCAGTTCCCTGTGACACAGTAAGTGGCTGGTGCCATGACTATGATATGGAGAAAGCTTCCAGGATTTGTGTGGGCCAATTTAAACCAGTCCTTTCTATTGGGGAGAGATGGTGGGGAAGGAGGCATTGCGAGGCAGACGGAAGGCTGTGATTGGTGAGAGGTGGTCACTTCACAGGCACCGGACTGGGGCTTGTTTCCAGGTTAATCCTGTGGATCCCTGGTGTGTCTGTCAGTACTGTAGGTAGATACTGCTGCTGTCGTGGGTGTTCACAGCCTCCTCAGGAGGTGAGAACACAACTGATTTATCCGATGAGTATGGCAGTCTTTGTCATCATTATTCTCTCTGAATGGATACACTGTATTTCTGGTGTGGAAAGGTGGCCTCTTACCCCCCCACGTCCTCAAATTCTGTGAAGTTGCAGTAAAAGAGCTGAACTTGGGTCTCTGTCCCTCCTCCCTGATTTTTCAAACCACTTCAAAGGTGAACTGGCAGACGATTGAAGCGACTGGTTCTGCCAGGCTCGCCGCCACTCACCTTTCGTGCCACTCCCCTGCGGAACAAAGCGCGGCGCTTCCCTTTGATTTTCCCCTTTGAAAGCCATAGGGGACAGAGTCTAAAATGCTCAGCAACTTTTTTGGCAACTCTGCTCCGGTACCTTCCTGAAGTGCTGGGTGTAGCACGCAGGCGTCCATGGATACCTCACTTGCAGCTAAATTAGCCTTCCCTGCAGGCAGGATGATTCATCCTTCCTGGGTGTCCCAGCCGGCATCCCTCACGCTTGCAGGGCTGGAGGGGTGATGCAGGCAGTGAGGGAAGAAGGAGCCTGAAGAGTCTTGGAGTCATTGAGATGTTTGCAAAGCTGTAACACGTGAGGCTGTCATTTCAAAACAGACAGTGTTGCAGGCCACCCCTGCCTTGTGAGAGGGTAGGGAAGACCACCTGGTACTGAAATGACAGCCCCAGCTAATGCCACGTCCCTGGGCTTTCTTATCAAATGCAAACAGAGCTTGCCTCCGTTCAGCTCAGGAGATGACAAGGTTGTGACTAGCAGAAGGGCAGTGGCACAGCCAGCATGTGAGAAGTGATGCACGTCGTGGCTGTGATGCTCAGACACAGTGGGATGCTAACTGGGTGTGGGGATCAGCAGTAAGAAAGCAGTAGGAACTGGTTGTGTCGAAGACAGACTTGAGCAAGGGTTAGTAAATCTGATCTCTCTTGTTCTGACTGGACTGTTCATGTTTTATAGCTGATGGCACTTTTGTATGTGTTGTAGAATTGCAAGGAAACCTGCTCCTGCCTGCAGGTTCAGGGCCAGCCTGGATGCCTGTACATGGCTTCTTATGGGACAGTACTGAAAATCTAAGTACATTAGCATGTGTGTGTTCACCTCTTGGCCCTGCATTTAAGAACTGACTCTGGAATCAAATTCAGCTGCTTACAGCAGGACGACCCCTGATTGGTGCATGAGCCTTTGCATAAGACCACCCTGTGTGATTCAGCTTCACTTGTCCTGCTCATGGAGAATCATCAAGATTAGAAAGACCATGCCACTGAAATGTAGTCTAATAAAAAAACCCAGAGCTTTTTTTTCTGCCACTTGAACCAGGGATGTTGTATCTTTAAGGCACCCCCTTCTCATTCCCCTAATACCTCAAGGCCTCAGAGTGATTCTGGAGAGAGGATCAGTGCAGGAGTTTAAGGCATCTTTCCCTGCCTTGCTGCACTGCTCACTTACTGTTCCGAAGGCTGTGCTTTGCCATTTCCATGGAAACCATTAGTTGCTAAGCAACTGGAGCATCATCTGCGCTGAGCCCTCGCATCTAATTATCCCATCACAGTGGCTGAGAGGGGCTGGGGGGAGGATTAACTCCTCTACCATGGCAGATCCATTGACAACACTTTAGTCACATTTAAAGGGACATCATCTCCCTTCAGCCACGCTTACCAGACTCTCTTGCTCAGGCAATTGCTTGGCTTTCTTGACTTATTGGACTATGAGGAGGGAAGGATACAGGTTTCTTTGAGCAGCAGAGATGCTGTCTGTGCTGGTGCTGTGCTTGCTGCCTGTGCATGGACCTCTTCTGGGAGCTCTTCTTTCTGTCCAAGTTGTGCACGATGTGTTCAGCCATACGTTTGGGTCAAGCAGTCCTTGTCTTGCAGGCTCTGTCTGGGCCATACTTTTGGTCCTTCATGTAGCTCCTTTGTGTTGTGCTCACTTAGATGCTGCCCCTATTTTATAATCTCTGTCCCAAGAGCCTGATGTCATATCTGCTCGTAGAAGTATTGATAATTCTTCAAAGCTCGGCAATGGAAGAGGTGGGCAGCTTACTGTCTTCTGTCTGTCTGCAAACTAAAACAAGCACTGTATATAACTTGATATTCAGTTCAGTGTTACCTTAGTCTCCTGTTGGGAGGGCTAGATATCAAAGAGCATGTGGTGTCTGAGGTCTAAGCAAAATTGCATTTCCTGGTCCTCTGTGAGTGGACAAAGCCACCAGCTGACTGGTAAATTTTGCACATTTAGGTAAGCTGGTCGGTGAGCTGACTCTGATTCTAATTTTGCAAGACCAAGGTCGATGTTATGCAGGACTCGGTCACCCCACCATGGCAGACTGCATCCGAGGGAGATTCCCAGGCCTGTGAGAGAGCAGGAGCTGTGGGATTTACCTTTAGACAAATGCCTGAGCTTCCTGAAAACCTGACTGCGCGGAGGTCCATGCTTGAGTAAAACGTATCAGCTTCTTGCCTGCTCCCCTCTATCGGGGTGGGGAAGAATTTATCAGGTTTTGCTTTCTCCTGGGCATGGATACTTTGTGTTTTACTGAACCACTTTTCCAGCAGCTGGGTCAGTGGGACTGGGGAGGTTTGTTAGAAAGTGTTCCCATATTTTCACTGCATACATCTGCAAGTCAGCTGAGTGCACTGCAAAGCTTTCTAGCAGTGTTTGCTGTGCCTTGTATCAATAGTGAGGATAGAGCTTCTTCAGCAGGAGAGTGATCCATCCTTACCTTTGGGCATGAGACAGTCCCCACTACCTCCCTGAATCCTCCTTGTTTCTGTCCACCCTTGAACTGTAATGTCTTTCACTGCAGTCAAAGCCTGCAGGCACTATCCAGCCCTGGCAATGCTTTGTGCCAACCTGTCAGCCCGTGCTTCCACCCCTCTCCGTTGGCACAGGACCAGAGCATGCAGCTCTCCAAGGAATGAGTGACCAGGGGCTAGGTGGGATGGGGTAACTTAAGAAGATGGAGCAGGTGCTCCCTGCCTCTCTCTCAGGGTAGATGGGTGATGATTATCATTATTAGAGCTCTTGTAATGATCTCGGGGAGGGGCAGGTGGAGGACAGAGACATATTTTGTTGTGAAAACAGGAAATGTAATTAAAGTCCACATGTTAATTAAGAGCTGGAGGGGAGAAATAGATGGATTTCTGCCTGAAGACTCATTAGCAGTTGGGCACTTTGTATAATTATAATAGACAAGGAAGAAATGCTTTGGAGGGGAAGCATGGAAGATGGAAGTATATGCAGAGGGCCCTGTGGCTTGGAGTGTCAGGTATAAAGGAAAAACTGAGGCTGGGAAACTGAAAAGATGAGTGGTGTCCACGGTATTTGTATTTGGTTCTTTGGTGTAAACGGGCTGTGTTGAGACTTGTGGAGAGGTGTTCTGGGCCTGATGACCCATGTGTGTTTCTCTTGGCCTGCCTGGGCACCTCCCTGTTCCCTGCATGGGGATTTTCAGTCCCCAGGCCAGTGCACTCATCCTCTGAAAACAAATGGACGTGAGAGAGTTTCTGAGCTGGGTACTGCAAAGTCTAAATGCCCCTGTGAGAAAGGAAGCTGATAGCCCATGTTCACATGATGCTGTTCAGATGGTAAGTTGAGGATGACTCTGCTTCTTCACAAAAGTGAGAATAAGATTGTCTGTCCGCAGAAATTAACGGAACTGTTCCAAACATAGTTTGCCATGTCTGGGGGCTTGAAGGGATCAGGGGAAGCAAATGTGCAAGCCTCTGACTCACGCACAATGTCTCAGAGTCAGGAAGGAGTAATCTAAAAGCTGCTTTAGCCATGTGCTGAATGTTAATGAGGCAGCACTCAAAACTGCTGCAGCCCGGCTCCTGCTGCTTAGCTTTGCTCCTAGCACGGCTGCCTCCCTGTAAAGAGCAGAAGGGCTTGTGCTGGCAGAGCGTGCCTGGGGGATCTGAGCTGATGAGGCTTCTGGGGGCTTGCAGAGTAGAATGGTTACTGTGCCTCCTTGCCATGTCCTAAAGCCAGGTGAAACTCTCCCTTTACACCCGCAGAGTTCTCCGTGGAGAACAGCACCCCTCTGTTTGAGCAGTGGCATCGGGCAGAACCAGGGCAAAACCCAAGACCACAGCAGCTCTTGCCCACAGAGGGTGGTGAATTTCCTTGGCAAGACTGTCTGTGTCTGTCCCCGCGGGTGAACTCTGCACTCGTCAGCTGCAGGCGCACAGGGCTGTCACACCACTGTGGGGACAGTGGTTGTTAAAGAAAGGGAGAGAATTTAGGGTGATAGAACATCACTGCCCAAATTGGAATTGGGCCAGGGCACTGAACTGATCAGCCTGACTTGCAGAAAACATTGAAGGGATTATAACAGCTTGAAATGTGGTGCTTGACATCTTGCCGTTCCTCCTGTGTGGCTGGACAGGAGGTTTCCTGGCTGTTGGATGGCCAGCAGTGTTTGCTCCCAGAACTAGAAGTGGGACTGGGAAATGTACTGTCTGCTGGGTTGTACTTGCTCTTCTGCTTCACTCATACACTGTCTTTCTCTTCATTCCCTCTTGGCATCTCGGGGCTTAAAGCATCTCCAAGAAGAGCTGAAGTTAGGAGAGAAGCAGCTGAGGAAGCTTGCCAAATGCTCTGCATTGCTTGACAGCTTTGCTGAAAGCCATGTTGTTGCTAATTAAAGGGAGTCAAGTGGGGAGGCTGCGTTGGCCTTTCTATTTATTTTTTATCTTCGGCTGGAGAAAAAGATTTTGTCACCTTGGAGGAAGATCATCATCCTCTGTTTGCTGGGATGTCCTCTTCCAGTGCTTGTAGACTGTGGTGATACCAGTGCTGTTATCCAGGTGCAGGATCTTTGTAGAGAAGTAGTCTCACTGTTTGCCCTAAGTCCTAGGCACCTGCTGTGGGAGGCAGGACAGAATGGCAGTTGGAAAAACACAAAGTGGGAAAGAAATGTGAAATAGTGGAAAGAGCTCTTCTCCCAGATCTTCTGCAGGAACGCTCCTTGAAGCTTTACATTGGCAGTAGAAACAAGCCTGACATTGTTGTGTTGCCCTTTCACCAAGTCTTGCCATCCTGAGGGAGCTTCTCCTCGTTCCTCAGCCTGCTGCACTTCTCATGCATAGAAGTACTTGAAATGTGGCTGCTCTTGGGTCATCCATGTGCACGTGGGCTGCTTCGTGTCACTTTTCTCTATGGTACTGGGAGCTGGGAAGACAAAGGACAAGCACAGCATGCTTCTCTTTATTTTCAAGAACATTTGGTTTCTAGAGCCAATCTCAACAGATGAACTGTCAACACTTAACAGTTTAACCTCATGTGGAAGAACTGTGTACACTGAAAAATGTATTGGCAGTAGCAAAACACCTCCCACTTAAATTCACGTCCAAAAGTGTAGCAGTTCTGTCTTAATTACTTTCTAGAGTTGTGGTTCTCCACAGGCTCCCCTTGCTGAAATCTTGCTCCTGTTGACACCACTGCTGCGTGGCTGGATGGTATGGGGGACTTGCACTAGGATAGCTGGTCACTGCTTCCATGGGCTGCTGGTAGGAATACACGTGGGTGCTATACCCCTGATAATTTTACTGAAAGATCTTGCTTGAGAGCTTCAGAGATCAGCTTAGCCCTCCTCTAGGCAGTCCTGTTGTACTGTTCAGTTATTCTGCCCTTTTCACACACTCTGGAGACACAAGTGCTCATTTTATGCCAGACTTTCAGAGACTTGTAGTACTCTCTGTGCATATTGCAGTCATCACAGGGATCTTGAACCTCTCTCCTTTTGAGTGGAGGAAGTTATACTGAGTACCTGTATCAAAGGAAGCCTATACTTGTGCCAAATGCAGTTCAGCCACCCTAGAGATGTCTTTACTGGTTCCAGTTGGATGTTGTGCCTTTCTTGAGACCTGGGCTGCAGTTAGGAATGACCATCTGATGACATCTTTAATTTTGAGCCAGTGTAGCATTCTGACAGAGTGTTGTGGTACTAGAGATGTCCAAGGGACTGGTGGGATTGTCCCTTGGCCCCCAAGGGATCAGTTCAATGTGCAGCTTTCTCTGCTGGCACATTGCTGCCCGCTAAAGGGTGTCAGGTTTGTGCAGAAGCTGTGGGCACTACCTGTGACTCCTCATACTGCTAGCCCTACAGAGCAAACGTGGCAGAAAGCTCCCTTTACCCTTGGGGGCGCTTCTCTTCTCAGTGGTCTTCTGGGGAGTTGGAGAGTACTTACCTGGACTCTGTCCTTTTGTGTCCCTTACAGCACAGCACATATCCACATCTGCATGATGCTGCTGAAGCATGTCCGCCTGGCATGAAATATTCACATGCATCTCCAAAGGGCTTCAGTGCAGCAAATCTGTGTCCCTCCCATAGCTCCCTCTGCCTCCAGCAATCTGTGCCACAGAGGGGTGGCTGTGGGCTCTGCTGGGAGGTCGAGCCAGATCCAGGCAGCTGATTTCTGTCTTTGAGGAAATAAAACAGAGCAGAAAAGAAGTAGCAAAGCCCCAGGATGTGCTTTTGAGACTTAACCCTTTCCATGCTGGGAAGCACTGTCAGAATATGCAGCAAAGTAGCCTAAGTGCAGGGAGAGCCTGGTCTAGTGAGCAGCTGAGATGCTGTAGTCCTTTATCAGGTTGGGAAGATTGTTCCCAAACCTGGGAATTATACTGGAACAGGCTGTTGGATGTGCTGGTTTAAATCCATCTGACTGTAAGTTGCTGTGCTTCTCCTGGGCTTATTGAAAAGCCACCTTGATTTCCCTGTATTCACAAAGTGTGCGTCCTTGCAAGAATGTCATGGAGGAATTATCTTCTTCCCTTATGGGTGGAAGAGCATGTCTTGGGTCTTGTGAGTTACTTCTCTTTGAATTATTTTTTTTTTAATGTTCAGGGCATTTTTGAGCCTCCTCATTTATGGTTACAATTTTAGACAATGAAAGTGATATATGTAATCAATTATAGGCAGACTTCCCCATTCAGGGGAAAGTTTCTGGGCTGGGAGTGCTGGTGGTAGAACTCTCTCAGTGACGTCCATGAGCCCTGTTGTGCTGTTGGGGCCTTGCCTCATTGGCTGACTAGAGCAGAATGCACTGGTGCACAGGGAGTGTTCTGGGCAGGTGCTTAGATGAGGAGGGGATTTGGTGCTTGGGCATGCAGCACAGGTAATGGTTGAGTGGCCTGGCTGGGCAGTGCAACTGGTTAGTCCTTCCCTGTTCATGCCCCTGATAATCCATAATACGTTCCCTTTTCTTCCCCTGGATCCTGTTGTTACCATGGGAACTATGTTCACAGTTGCATTTTATTGGCTTCTGGAACAACTCCTTTTTCTCTTTTGCCCTGTCTGTTTCCCCTTTTCCAGCTTGGACATGGAGCTGTGGCTGTCAGAGGATGGGAAGGTTTGCAGGGCTTCTGGTAATGGGGATGAAGGCAGCAGATAGAGGGAGAGATAGGGAAAGACCGTTAGGAACTGGATGAAGTATTTCTGCAAATGTTGTCTTTAACCTGCTCTTTTGTGTGTCCTGCAGCTAGGAAAGGGACACTTGGACACCTGCTGTCCTGACTCTGCCCACTCACCCCAAGGTTCTCTCCTGCTTTGAGTCCTCTTGTCTCTGGCAGCCTGGGAAACCAGCACCAGACTGGTACATACTGTGTTCATTTTAGCTGAGGGATTTTCCTGCTTGTTTATGGAAAGACAAAGCTGGTGTCATGACTGCTGTATGGTTGTGAGGCAGCGAGGGAGGATAAGCTGCTCCAGGCTCTTGCACTATCACCTTCTTGCTGCCTTCTGCTTTTTTAAAGAAAATAGTGCTTTGGCCTGGTAGGTTAAGAGCGTGCACAGAATGTTGCAGACAATTGCAATGAGACATCTTAACGATTTGTCATCTTAACTAACAGCACCTTAGTGTTGTCAAGTGCAGCTTACTTGCTGAAATGGGGAGAGTGGTTGCATTGGAAGGAGGAAGGGGCAGTGGCAGAGGGGAGAGGCTCCCAAAGTCCCCTCTTAAGAGAGTTCATCTTCTGTTACTCAGCCCCATGTGTAGTGCAACCAGCAACTGGGCTGCTTCAACCTCACCATACTGGCCTCCTCTCTTCTTGCACTGTCTAGTCATGCTGCTGGAGTCCCAACAGGGCCTTGGCAGCTGCCCTCCATCTCTGCTATTCTAAACCCAGCTCCTCTCTGTTTCTGTGCTGGCTAAGCCCCTCAGCACCTGGCTGACCTTGTTACCTGTGGTCAGGATAACCCCTGTATTTGGTGTATTCTGTGTTCTAGCTCTGCCAGCCTTTTCTGCCAGACATGTGACTGTTTTGCAACCTCTCATGTTGCTTTCCACTCAGGATTTTCGTGCCTGGTGCTTGGTGTCCACCCATTGCACAGGGCAGTTATGAAGTGCATTAAGGTACCTGTTACACAGACATGTGAGAAGGCCTGTCTGTGTGTGACTTGACTGTTCAGGTGCCAGCTGTAAGCCACAGCCACTGGCAGAGATGGAGGGTTTGTTTAGCTGTTTGTATTCCAGCACAGGGACAAGGGTGTATTGCAAACTACAGAAATCCATTTCCTCGCTTCTGGATGTTAAAGCTCCTTTGGAGCTGGAGACAGTTTCTGTCTGTGATATTAAAACATCCCCTTCTGCCATGCACATGCTGCTGTTCTGTCCCTCATAGCCCTGGAGATGACTACATCTCCTTTGCATCATCCGAGAGAAAAAACAGAGTAAATAGCAACCTGTTTCCTAGGGTTTCTCGTTCCAGCACTGGTGCTGTATCTCAGCATAGGGTGTGCAGAGGGAAAACCTGCCTTCAATGAGAGCAACCCCGCTGTCCCCGGGTGGAGGCAGAGCAGAAGCCCCGCGCCGCCCGGGGTGAGTGCCCCAGGGTGCCCGGGGAAGGGCCGGATGGTGGCCGGCGGGCCAGCTTGCTTACGGCGGAGGATTCCCGAGCTGCACGGGGATGCCCCGCGGCTCTGCCCTCCGCTCCCTCCGGCTGCTCCGCCCGGGGCTCCCTCGGGTTGCTCCCGGCACCGCCCGCGCGGCTGCTGCGCCGCCCGCGCCCGCCAGGGGGCCCTCCAGGAGCCGCCGCCGACCCCGCCCGGGGCTCCGCGCGCCGCTGTCCCCGCGCTGCAGCGTCAACCCCCTGACCGCGCTGGGGCCGCTGCCCGCCGGGACCCGCTGCCCTCCTGTCTCTGCCAGAGACGGCGGCCGCTCGCGGCCGCCAGCGTGTCCCAGGCCGTGGGCCGGGGGTGGCGTGAGGTCGGCTTGTGCGTGCGGAGCAGCCTCCTTCACTACGGGGGGATTTTCCTCTCCTGCGTCTCCATCCCTCTGCCCACGCAGCCGAGGGCTGTGGAGTGCCCCACAGGCTGGAGACGCTGCTTCTCTGCCTGTGTTCCTCTGTAGCCGTCTGCTCGCGGCAGGCGACAGCATGAATGTTTAATAACACTGTTACTCGAGAGAGGGAGGAGCACCGGGGGAGACAGACAGCCTCCAGCTAGCCTTGCTGTGCGCTCTGGAGAAGGCAGGCTGGGGGCTGACGGTGCCTATGTGTCCC
>VYZU01007007.1:0-10892 GCA_013401355.1 Ceyx cyanopectus | reverse complement strand
GGGCTGGCTTAGCTTAAAGGCTGGAGATGAAGCTCTGTGTTTTCATAAAGTCATCCTGATGTAGTAGTGAGCACATTAAGGCTGGAGATGAAGCTCTGTACTTATGTAGTGGTGAGCACAAGCACCTCAAATACAAGGTTTCCACCCCAAGTGTAAGCTTTCTCATTCATTTTTTGTCTTGTACCAGAAGAAGGCAGTGAATAACATCCAAAATATTCCCCAAAAAGGTCATTTCTTTCAAGGTGTCTCCAAAAAGTGCAGGTTAAAAAAAGTTCTGAGAGAGCCAAATCTTATAATATGCAGCATCTCACATGCAGGGACTTTTTCCTTCTTTCCTTGCTGAAAGGATTTACCAGGTTTAATGGTGGCATCACCTGACCTGTGTGGCCCCATGTCCAGGGTGGCCCAGCTGTCCCTGGGCAGAGCCCACCCAGCAGGAAGGACCCCTCTCCATTAAAAAAATATAAATATCTGGGAAGATGCTGCTTTTTCCCCTCCCTTTTTTTTTTCTCATTGTTTTATAGTGACAGCAAAAACCAGAAGAAAGATTAAGCTGCTGTGAAAACTCCAATATATTCAGTGAGGCTGAGGACTTGTGTATGCTGGAGACCCCCCACTGGGGCTGCACTGGTCCTTGGGGCAGTCAGAGGGTCCACAGGGCAGTTTGGAGGTCCCTGGGAGAAGCTGGAGGAGCCAGTTTCCCAAACCCAAATGTTAAATGAGAGGTATAAAAAGTCACTCTCTAAACCAGCATGTGGCAGCTGTAAATATTTCTGCCCTAATGGATTATTTTCTCTTTGGGAAGTGGATTGCTCTGTGTGGGACTTCTCTGATTTCTGGATCCCCTTCTTGGGGGGGGGGGGGGGGGGGAGATTTATAGGCACGTGTGTGCTCCTGTCTGCTCGTGGTTAGTCAATCATGTAGCAACATATGGGCTGGCGTGTGCTTTGCTGTGTGTGCCTGTGCTACAGGATACGAAAATAACTCGAGGGTTAAAAAAAAAAACCAAACCACCAAACCCCACAGCCCACCATCTCTCGGAGGGTATTGTTCGTGCTGGATCAAATCCTGTGAACAAAGCAATTGGCATCATTTCACTTGCAAATTGAGCAGTGAAGCAAAATACCATTTATGAAACTGTAATTTATTCTTGGAAAAATCAAGCACTTAGAATGTCGGCTCGTCGGAGGTTAAGTTACAGAAAAGGGAAAAAATAGATTAATGATGAACGTGACAACATCTCAGGGTAAATCATCACAGCTAAAGACTTTAGAAAAGCTTCTGTGCTCCCTGCACAAACTGGAATTCTTTTCATTATTTTTTTTTTCCTTTATCTCAAAACCATTTAATCCAGTGCTTGCTCCAGGCTGGGTGGTGCTGGCTGTGGCTGAGCGACCAGCAGCAAGGTCCAAGGAGGTGCCTGCACCCCTTCAGCCCCATCCTGCTGCATCCTGCCCTTGATGCCTTCAGAAGCCACAAAACAAAGTCTGCCTCATTATTTTTCCTCCCCTGCCTGCAATTAGTCCATCCCTTAATGATCCTCTTGCTTGCAGTACTCATTTTATATTCTGATATTTCCAGGCAGTGTGGACAAGCAAAATCACCTCACCAGTGCCACCACTGGGGCATCAAAGCCCATCATCAGCTCCTCCAGAAGAGCTGCAGGAGATGTTCCTGGTTCTTTTGAAGAAGGTCTCCCAAGGTTTCCTTTCTGCCCTGGCTTTTGCTCCCCATCCCTCTTAGCCCTTCTTCTTCTGCCTAGTTGACCACTTCTCACCACACAGGCAGCCCTTGATAGCTGGCAGAGGCCACAAAGTTGTTGCGATGGGGTTGGCAAGAAAATGAATATAAATTGCACAAGACAAGAACAGAGCTCATTGAAGTAAGTCAGTAAGTGATTAGGAGACCTGGTGTCATCTGCTGTGGGGGATTTTTCTGGACCACTTGGAGCCATGAATCTTGGCTTGGGGTTGCACTTCAGATGAGTCTCTTATGCCTTTATTACAGGAACTATCAGAAAATAGTCCTAATCCCAATGATTTCTGCACCAGCATCTTTTAAAGTCTCACCCCAAGTGCTGGATCCTGCCTCTGCCTTGGGAGCTGGGTCTTGGCAGGGAGGGAGGAAATTCCTGATCTTCCAAAGTTTCAGATAAAGAAACTAATAAAACAGCCTCAGCCGTATTATTGCCAGTGGTGACCGTGTGGTGACCGGTACCTGACACCCTTCAGAGGGATGGGGGTTGTCCTGAGGGCTGTCTTGAGGAGAGTTTGGGGCTCATGGAGTGATGAGGGGCCAGGAGAGTACCTGTAAGTCCTGGGGAAGGATGGGGGAGTTGTCCTATGTCATGGCCCTTGGGAGCAGAGCCTGACTCCACCTGGCTCCAACCTGCTGTCAGGAGCTGTCAGAGCCAGAAGGTCTCCCCTTAACCTCCTTCTCTCCTGGCTGAACAAGCCCAGGTCCCTCAGCTGCTCCTCACCACACTCCTGCTCCAGACCCTTCCCCAGCTCTGTTGCCCTTCTCTGGCCATGCTCCAGNACTCTGGATAAGCCCTTAGAAGAGTTTTCACACCATGAAGCTTTCGTTCTTTGGGTCACCAGATAACACCAGGCAGCGTGAGCAGAGGTGTGGGGTGGTTTGGTTTTTTTTTTTGGCACAATAATAAATCTCAATCCCCACAACAAGCTGTTTGGGTCAGGAGCAGGTATCTCCATAAATTGGGCCGTGGCATCACTCATGTCCCTGTGATGCACAACGAAGGTGCCTCTAAAAGGCAGTTGGTGACCCAAGGAGCTGTTGTTGGCTGTAATAGTGTGTCAGGTATTAAGGCAGCGTGTTTGAAACCACATTATATTATTAAAATTCATCAGAGTGATTTATAGGGGGGTTTTCAAAACAGCAGCTTGCCAATATAAATTGGCTTAGCGAAGTCAACTGTAATCCACCCAGGGCCAAATAATGACATTTCCTCCAATACATCCAAAAAGCTGAAAAGCAGAAAATAATATCCAGGCTCCAGAGATAAGGCGAGGACCCAAGGGAAGGAGGACTCTGAAATATTCATGTGATTGGAGATTGGATGGTGAAAACGGCCGTTCCCAGCGGCTGTGTTTAGGGCCTGATGAATTTAGTTACTGTACCTTTATATTTATCGCTCAATAAACAAGACAAGCTCCTTTCCAACGCCCAGCAAGACTAATTTAGCACTTTTAGTGCTAAGGAAATGTCTTTCTGGGAGAGCAGAGGGTTTGATAGTTCTGTAGGAAATTAAGAGACTTTTCATTTAGCTGAGCCTCTGATGGAGCTGTGACAAATGGGGCTGGAAACCCAGATTTGAGGATTAAACCCCCCCCGGAGCAGACCTGCCGTGGGTAAGGGTACCCAGCCCTCCAGACATGGGTTTGGGGGACCCCTCTCTGAGAGCAAGTGCAGCCTTTGAGGCCTCCTGCACCTGCTGATGAAGATGTTCCAGCTCATGTTTCTTTAAAGATTATTTTTCGAGGCAGAAACTGTGGCTATAAAGGTTTTACAGGGGCCGTGCTGGCATTAAACGTGGCTTCGTAAAAGTGTCAGCAAATGACCCGGTGATGCCTGAGCTGTGTTGGTGCTAAAATGACCTTTTGGGTAGTTAGGGCTTTATGGGATATTATAAATTCTCCCCGTGCTGGCAGGGTTAGAACTAGGACATTAGTGGTAACATCTTCTCTAGCCATACCTGAGGCAGGAACCCAGCGTTTGGAGATTAAAATACCCAACTCCCTTTCATTTTATTAGTATCTCTGGAGCTGAGGAGTTGCTAGGAGCTGTTTCCAGCAGGAATATGAAGGTTCATGGACAAAAGGAGGGTTCTTTTATTAAAGATGAGACTTGAACACTCATGTAGGGTTTTTTTTCTGAGACTACTATTTCCAACAGCTGAAAATCAAAGCGATTTAAACGTATTGCTTGTTTGGTTTGGTTTTTGTTTTGGTTTGTTTTTATTCCTTAGTTTCTAAGATTTTAGATTAATATTGTCAAGGCTTTCTTTTTATTGCAGTGAAGTCAAGGCAAGTCCTTTTTTAATGAATGCCATGAGCTTTATACAATACCTTGACTTCACAGCTGCTATCCGAAGCACCGTGTTCCACTGAACTCACACGAAAATCCCCCCAGTGAGCCTAGCTCTGATCTTCTTCTCACCTCTTGTGTTGCCACTGGGAAATAAAATCCGTTTTTATGCTTGTATTTATTATGAAGTGTATCTTTAGACAATCCGTGCTGCAGTTTAGCAGTTTCAAGAGCTTTGGGGAGATGTTTGAAGCCACTCTTCACTCACCTGCTTATTGAAAACCTCTTTAGAAAGTGCTGCTGGGCTCAGGCTCCCTCATTTACTCCCTGCAGCCCATTTGCCTCGAAGGTCTTTCAGCATCAAAAGCAGCAGCAGCAGGAGAGGATGAGGCTGCTCTGCTGGCCAGCTCATGGTGTTGTCCCAAAACATCCTCTCCTGGGATACAGCTTCTCCACCAGCCCCACAGATGCCATGTCATTAGGTTTTGGGCTTCATACCTAGTTGAGGAGTACCTTGTGGAGATGCCAGTGTTGTGTTTATCCACTCTGCCCAAGATTCTGAGCCTGTGGCTCAGAGCTGCCACTCCTGGGGATATTCCCCCCACCCCACCTCGACTTCCATAGACCAGTTAGTAGGTGGAAAGGGCTGGAGAATGGCTTTAACCCTTGGCATCTGCAAAGAGCCACCAGGTAAAGTGATGCCCTGTTGACATCCCAGGCAGTGGGAAATGCAAACGGCAGCAATAGCTGAGCAAAAGCCAAGATTAATTGGAAATTAATTTGCACCTTCAAGTGTGAAGTGTCATCCTGTGACCCTGGAGGTCTCAACCACCTCCCCAGCTACCCTGATGCTTCAGCCCACCTCTGCTGACAGCCTGACCTGAGGGTTATGAGCAAAGCAGCAAAAAAAACCCCCCAAACTAATGAACCACCCAATGTAGCCCTTACAAACTGTATTTTGGAAGCTGTTCTTTGAGAGGAGCCAGCCCTCCTCATGACATATCAGTGCCACAAGCTGTGGCACAAAGAAAGGACCACTCAGGCTGAAGCACTCGAGCTCTTTTCTTCTAGCTTTATTTGTCTTGTACAAGTAGCCACAGGCTAAAATCTAAACAGAGCAAACTACCAAAAAAAAAAAAAAAAAAGGTATTTTTTTTTTTTTATACAGAGCTAACAATCATAGGATCAGTGGGATTTCAAATATCAAGACAGTTCAAAGTAAGAAAGGTAGAAAATAAACAGTAGAAAAGTGCTTTGCAATTTGGGTTTTTTTTTTACTATTACTCTTAACGGTTGGCTCCAGAAGAGGACTGGGACAAAGGTTTAGCATCATCTTTATTATTACTTTAGTACAAATGTAAAGATATTGCAAGTTTACATGATGGAAATACAACCAAAGGTTAAAAAAAATTACAATAAAAGATCCCTCTTTGCTTTGTAAGTAAGCCCCTGATCCAAAGCACCATGAAATGAGTCTTCTCTCTCCCTGGCTCACTGGGCTTTGCACTAGCCCCATCCCTTCTTCTGACCCAATGCCAAGGCTCAGCCTCCACTCCCAGAGCAAACCTGGCACTGCAGCCTTACAGGGTCTTTCTGGGGGCTCCACTCCAGCATCATCTTGACTGGGGATGCTGGTTCTCCACAGCACCCACCTCCCTACCCACCGCTCCAGCCCAAGCACCTTCCCTTGCCTTTCCCTTTTAATTTGGCGGGTGAGGGAGATAAAGGAGCGGGCGTCCCTGTGCCAGATCGGATCTGCAACCGGCCTCACGAGGGATGGATTTCCAAAGGCTGTTTGCACAGATGAAGTCACACAGCAGCTCCCCCCACGCCGCTGCCCTTTGCTTTCATAAGCTTTTAATTTCCTTTGTTAGTTATTTATTTTGTTTTAAACCAATCTTCCCAGAGTTGAGTGCTGTCAGTCAGCTCAGAGAGGGCGCAGACACAGCACTGATTCCAGCAGCTCCCCCCCCCGCCCCAATAATGCCATGGGATGGTTTTCCCAGAGGAACACCCCCAGGGGCAGCAAAACCCTTCACCATCCTGAAGCACCAACAATTTGAGGCTTCTCTTTTATTGCCAGCTTCAAATGAACAGTCCCTTGGTATCATTTTGGGTTGGAAGCCTTAAAATGCCCAAACTGGTCCAGCACTGAAAACAGATCAGCATCTTTACAAAACAAGGAAGAAGAAAGAGATGGTAGACAAATAAATACCTGAATCCAACAGCATGAAAAATATACCCTGTCACAGCATAAAACTAGTCCCTGTTCAACTAAAGACAATGTGGATACTATCCCTGAGGTAGCAGCCATCTCTGGTAAACTCGAGAGCTTTAAGAAGAGGTTGTGCCCATTATGGGTTACCAATAAAAGCAAAGAAAAGGAGAAAAAGTAATTAAAAAAAAATAATTAGCTTTTGGATACTTTATTCCTTGCTGTAATTTCATCTCACCACAGCCAGAAAAGCAAGAGGGTTTTGGTTTTGTCTCTGAATAAACTCTTTGATTCCTCCCATCAGGAAAAGGGGAGGAGGGGGAAAGAAAGAAGGAATCTGGCAAGTTGTTGCTTAAAATGCTTGAGGTGTATAAATGAATGATGGGGGCTGCTGTTAGCTGAGCTCTGGCAGGAGGGTGAGGACGGGCGCACCTCTGGGACAGTCCATCCAGTTCAGCCTCTGGTTTGGGGACATCAAACCAGATGCTGGTTTGGGGACATCAACCCAGTCCCCTTAGAGAATGATACACTCATTTTGGTTGGAGAAGACCTTTATCCTAGAGTCCAACCATTAATGTAACACTGCCAAGCCCACCACTAAATGTGTCCCTCAGACCAAATCTCCATGGCCTTGTAAGTCCCACTGGGGATTGGGCAGCATGAAAACAGGTACCTGCTCATGGAAGACCTGGGAGGAGCAGTTCTAATGCCCATTAAATTGCCTCCAAACCACTGGCATCACATGGAGACCTGCAGTACAACGTGTACCAAAATACAACAGGTCAACCCAAGGACACATCTAAACCAGGTACAACGCCCCAAGCCCAGAACAATAATCAGGAGGTTTCCTTCAAACAGCAGCAGTTTGGACAACCCAAGGAGAGATGGGAAGCTGAGCCTCATGCTGAAACCAAATACAAGGTATATATTTTTTTGGTTCTTTTTTTTTTTTTCCTTCTTCTTTTCCAGATGAAAGGCCAGTCATACTCCAGGTGATGTTTTCCCAGGTTTTCAGCTGGCACAGCTTTGCCTCCAGCCTGGCTCAGGCATCAATGATTGGCAAAGAGGGGCTGTTAGGTGTCACTTCTCCAGCTGAGTGGCAACAGAGGTGCTTCACAGCACAAAGCCAGAATGTGACATTTTGAGTGTTGGGGATTTTAGTTTTAAAGTTTTTTTTCCCTGTTTTGTGGACCTGGGAGGCTTGGATAAATCAGGGACCACCATGATGGGTCTCCAGCTTTCAGCCTCATCCCTTCAGGGGCTGACCTGCCTCAACCATCTATGGTAGAGCCCAACGATACAGATTGACAAGAGCAGAAAAGAAACCCCAAAAAAAGGAGGAAAAGCAAAACATCTAAAAAATAGTCTTTAAAGATTTACATCCATCTTAAACCATCTCAAACCAATGCATAGTCTGCATTGGTTTAAGCCATTACATTTCTGCATAATTAAAAAAAAAAGGGGGGGGAGCAGTGGGGAAAAGCTCTATTCTTGACATACTATCGTGTTTCAACTAGTCAAATGGCACAGCATTTCCCTTTAATAAAAGGAAGTAGTGACAAATACTTGTTACTATTACAATATCACAAGAATATGATATTAAATTAATAGCATGTTCACAGCTCCAGGAAGCCCGAGCTGAAAGCTAGTCTAAAATTCTGTGTTCACTTTGGCAACAGTACTTATTCAATGTGAACGGCGGCGTTACACACACGAAAAGAAAAACAAAATAAAACCACAAACCAACCCAATAAAAAGAAAAGCTGGGCTGGAACAGGAGTGGAATGGCAGGAGGAAGGGGGATTTCTTTGATACGAGGTTATAACTCGAGCCGTTTGGCAGCTCCTCCTCCCTCCTGCCCTTTCCAAGCCCCAGCAACCTCTGGCTCCCACGATGGGCTGGGCAGTGCTACTGGTTTTGCACTGATTCTCCCATGTACTGACCCTTCCCAGGCTGTCTCCAGCTCAGGGAACATCCTCACATGGTAGGTGTGAGCAGGAATCGGTCTGATGGCCCCTTTAGCCTCTTTGGTGAGGTTGGGAGAGGCTATTCCAGGGTTTAATTATAACCCTTCACATTTTTTTTTCTCTTCAGCAAGGTGCCTACAGGAGGTGGAATCTTAACAGGAGAGGGTTAAAAACACTGACCCTCAGGAGCTCCTTGCTCTGGAGATCAGCACCTTACACCTGCATGGGCCAAGCTGGGTGAGTTGAGGTGGAAGGACAGAATCCTGCTCACAGCCCAGCCCCAGGACACAGCCCAGGGGAAGAGCTGGTTGCCTCTACCTTTTATTATTTACACAATTATCTGTAGCATCCCGTTGCCAGATAGGAACGTGATGGGGGGGGGGGATGTTTCTGACACGAGGGATTCTCCCACTGGTACCATTTAAAAAAATACAATTATTATTTTTTTCTCTTTATACTTAAACTCACTTCCTTTCCTGATTCCTTTCACTTATCCTTCCAAATACGGCGATGTTTGTTTTCCCACCACCTGTACAAAGACCTTCATATTTGCCCAGTTTTAATCAACAGACATGGTGGGGCAAGGGCTGCCCTTGGGCACTGGCTGGCCAATGTCCTTGTCCCCTGTGTGTGCCCCAAGCTCACCCCATAGTCAGTCCTGGTCAGCCACTGACTCGCCAGGACAACACAAACCCCACGATGGCAGGTTGGGAGTTGTCCCTAGAGGGGTGGGGGGGGCTGTGTGGGGTCACACAAACTCTTTGGTGTTGGGAGCTCCTCTGCCCAACCTGGGCCTGAGGAAGGGATGGCTGCCAGCAGCCCCCAGCATTTTCTGGTGCAGGGCCCTGCTCTGCATCACCACCCAGGAACCCTCCTCCCCTCACCCCTCACAGGGACATGAGCCCATTTTGGCTCAGCTCATCCTTTGGATGATCTCCTGCTAGCTGGGAATAAACTGGAGGAGCTGGGAGCAGCTCAGTAGCATCGCAGGGGGGTTTGGAAGTCCTATATCAGGGCTTATTCATAGGTGCTCCTGCTGGCAGGGTGAGCTTTGAAGGGACAAAATGGTGACATCCAAGTTGGCACCCCCTGGAGGGGTTTTATGTTGCTGGTACCTGCCACAAACCATCCTGCTGGGAGTCAGCCTGAGGAGAGAGAAGCAGGAGGGTGCCCTGGCACTGGTGCTGGCATCTGAGCACCAACTACACCCAGGATGGACCAAGGCAGCCACCAGAAGCACTCAGATCAGCCCATGGTGAACCACGGGGGGACATCAAGCCACGTGGTTGTGACAGCCCCAACAATCTTTAAAGTTAAAAACCAACCAAACCAACCAAACCCCACGAGAGGAATCTCCGCCAGGCAGAAACCACTCCGGGAGCCCCGCGCCGTGCCTATAATTTTGTAAAGCTCATAACACTAGTGAAACCTCTTGGCTTCACACAGGGCTGGGTGGGAAAAGGCAGGAATTGGGGGGAGAGGACACACACTCACACACACACAAGTTTCTATCACGCTTGAGGTAGAACATTGCTTTCAAAAGGTTTGGAAGTGCTTTACACGGGAACGACGACAACAATCCCGCCGAGGTGGCAGGTACAGAGCGTGACTGCTGAGGTAGGACCAGGCTTGTACTGACCAAGTGCTATGCTACTTCTTTTTGTGGGTTTTTTTGTTGGTTTTTTTTTTTTTTTTGAAGATGAAGGAAGACGCAGGTATTTCTGCTTCCCAGAAGACATTCATTCCGGTTGAGGTAGGTTCTGAGTTCACTCGGGTTGTCTGTCCAAGTCTTTCAGTAGCCCTCAGGCAGGCATCCTTTGACACACACACTCTCTTCTTTTTTTTTTTTTTTTTTTTCCTTTTTAACTTTTGTTTTTCATATTATTTAGAGTCAATCAGCACAAAAAAGTATCCTGAGAAATAGCAAAAGTGTACAAAATCATCAACTCCACGGAGAGACAGCCTTCCTGGGGCCTCGGGTTTTGGAGTCAAGTTTAGAAGGATTTCTCCGAATCCAGTCAGCTGGAAATTAAAAAATAGATCCAAAAAGTAGTCCTAAAGCTGCTGATCAGGAAAAAAAAAAATCTGGGATGCCAAGAGAAGGAGGCTCCACCATATCCTCTGCCTGTCAGAGTCAGGAGAGTTTGCCAAACTCTGCCAAGGAGTCGTTCACTCAGCAGCTGTGGGGAAAATCCATCAGGAACAGTCTCAATAAAGCCATCATTGGAAGAAACACACCAAGAGGCCCCAGAGAGGTCAGAAAGATAAACTTCACGAGAGTTTCCAAAAGGCTGTATACATATACATATATATATATTTATATATATATATAAAAATAAAGCAAAACAAAAAAATAACAATCAGACCGTAGAAATCTTCAATTGACCTGAGATTGAGGACTCGTTGTAAAGACATCACCAGCCCTGGGTTTGGATTCTGGTAACTCCTACAAGAGGGTTCGAGTCTGGGCAGTTCTATCCTTCATTGGTGGGACCGTGGGCAGGAGCTGGAGCAGGGGGGCCACCTCCACGGGGGCTTTTCAGGAGGAGGGGGTCTGGCTGCTCCTCAATGATGCTGAACTCGTCCAGAGGGAGTGTGGATATCTGGGTGTCATTGTGGATGGTCGTCAGGCTGTGAGATGATGACTGCAGAGAGAGAGAGAG
>VYZU01007006.1:0-23794 GCA_013401355.1 Ceyx cyanopectus | reverse complement strand
CCCCCTGCCCCCCCCAAACCCCCACCTTCCCCAAACACAACTATGCCAGCACCGCGCATCCATTCCATTCAATCGCAGAGGCACACGAGTTGCACAAGAGAAAAATAAATCCGGGAAAAGCTGTCTGTGTGTGCACAGACACACAGACGCACACCCCCCCGTGCTCCAATTCTACTGCGGCTTCAAAAAAAAAAAAAAAAAAAAAAAAAAAAAAAAAAAAAAAAAAAAAAAAAAAGACAGGAATAAAAAGGAGGAAAAAAAGCACAAAGATGTAGCTTGCAACAATACCTGTGCTGGTCCTTGCTCTCTCCTCTCTCTCCTGCTGGCTCTCTCTCCTCCTCTTCCAGAGCACAGTAGCCAGATTAGATCCTTAGAAAAAAAAATGTGAGAAATAGCACAATTCTCCTTTTTTTTTTCTTTTTTTTTTTTTTTTTCCCTTCTCAGCAGCCCTTCTGAGCTCCTTCACTAACCATTATTCATAGACCACTAGGGGATATAAGGTAATTAGAAACGGCCCTATAGCATCCAGCCTGAAAATGTAATGCCAGCGGTAGGAGTGGTGGATGGAGGGTTCTGGCTTCTGCAGACGGCTCCGGCAGAAAAGTGCTCACTGGAGCTGGGGACGAGGTGAGAAGTGGGGTGGAGGAGACAGAGCGAGAGGCTGTGTGTTGCTGGTGGCTCTTCCCCGCACAGAGATGGTGGCCCTAGAGATACCAAGGGGCCAATGGGTTGCGTTGTGTTTGGGGATGATTTGGGGTTGGTTTTGGAGTTGATTCAGTTTTTGGTTAGATTTGGGGGGGTGGGGGTTCGCTGTGCCTGTGTGAGCTGTGCTGGGGCTGCGTGTGTGTGCGTGTGTGTGTTTGTGCCAGGAATAGCAATCAGTAGAGGCAGCACACAGAGCGCAAAAATGCCATCATGCAGGGTCAACAGAAAGCTGCAGACATTTTTTTTTCCTTTTTTTTTTCTTTCCTTTTTTTTTTTTTTTTGTAGGCTTAATCCTCTGGTGCTGGGGAGAGGGAAAAAGGAGGAGGCTGCTGCTGCTGCTGCCGCCTTTATAGTTTTGATGGGTTTTTTTTCCTCTTCCAGTCTCATAGGATCAGATTAACCCCCCTCCCCTCCATGCACACACATGCCAGCCCCAGCCATCTCAGCCCCTCCACCAGCCTCGCACCGGAGTCAGCGTAGGGGTGGGATGCAGGTCTTGGGATCGCAATGAGCTGGGTGGGATGAGCTCTGTGGGCTTGGGCAGCAGCAGGGAAGGAAAGCGAGAGGGAGGCAGTGCTGGGGGGAGTGGAGGCAAAGGAACAAATCACACCTGCAGCTTTTCTGCGTGCTGTAGCCAGCTGCAGCCCAGGCAGGAAAAATACAGTGCTGTGCATCTGCAGGGATTTGGGTGCGCAGTGAGCTGAGGGTTGTTGGAGGGTTTATTTTAGGAGAAGGGGGTAAAGGGAGACAGTAACAAAGAACAATCCTTTCCCACACATTGGTTTACTCTTTCTTTTTTTCCAAGAGGTAAATAAAATCCGGCGCAGAAGAGCGGAGGGAGAGCAGGTCCCTTTGCAAAGCTGCTTTGGTGGCCCTGGCACGCCAGGACCCCTGCGTCGTGCCTCCAGCGGTGCCCAGGCAGGCTGGCCGAGGTCACTGCTGTGCAGCTCTGTGCGCGTTGGCTCCTACCCGAAGGGTGTAAACGCCCAGTCCTGCCTCCTCCCACGACTCTGCTCTGAGCCTTTCTTTAATTGAACTAAAGCTGTTCACCTTGATAACGCAGCACGGTGGCAAGTTTCCGAGACATACACTGAGGGCTGAAGAGCTATTTGATCCACTTCCAAGGTGCTGCCTTTCAATTCAACCCCTTGCTCTTGAAGGATGGATAACCAGGCCCTCTCTTTTCCCTGTTAATTACTTGAGATATCAGGCACCAAGCTGCAAAACAGATCCAACCTCATAGGGGGACCCAGTAGCTGCCAAAGCAGACCGCTTGCTCTCATCTACCCCATTTCCTTTCTCCCCATCTTCATCATCCCCACCACCAGCCCAGCCCCAGACTGGCTGTTTATAGCCAATACAGCACAGCACACTCCTGGCCACCTCCAACTTCACACGTGTCTCTCTGCAGGATGGTAAACCAAGCTGGGATGTCACAGCTCTCCTGGGACTCAGTGTTTATCCTCCATAACCATCAATCCCATCCTGCCTTTCACAGGGAAGACCTCCTCCACCTTTTGGCACCATGGGCTGCGACTGCTGTCCTAGTAAAGCCAAGGTGGGATGTACCCAATGGACATCACCCCCGGCTTCTCCTCTGCGACTGAGAGAAGACTAAAGGATTTGTGATTTGTACACTACAATCACATAAATTTGGCAATGTGGCCCATACAGGTAATTTCCAGGCTCTGATGTTTTTGAAATTCCAGCCTCCAGGAGTCCCGTGATTTCAGGAGAACTTCAGCTCTATTCCCCTTAAATCCTGACCTCACCATGATGAGGCAAAAGGTTGAAACCACAAGCTCCCAAGACCCCCATCTGCAAATTAAATAACTGCCAAATGCTTTGTTTTTTAAATGCTGTGATATTTCCAGCAGCTTCATAGTTCCGTTACTCTAATTTACGTGTTCACAAAGGCCCATTTCATGGCTTCTTAGCACTTCTGAGTTACTGGTACCCATGTCACCTTCATTTTTGTGCAACAGCCATGTCTGTCTCAGCCCAACTGCGCAATGGATGGGAGACCATCACCTACCACAGCAATTAACTCTACTCATTAAGGTCTCCCAGCTCACGGCAAATGCTGCTGCAGTTGTGTGGATGGGGAAGTTTCCATCCTCTTGATGAAATCTGGCTCCAGAGCATCCCTGTGTGTGGCACAGCCCCCCACCATGGGTGTGGATACAGCCCTGTGTCCCCTGTGCTCACCGGCTGCTTCACCTCTGTTCACCCGTTTCAACTGCTGAGCATATTTCATCCCAAGCGACTGCAGACCCCTCACGATGAGCACCTAAACACCCCTTCCCACCTTCCCCACCCCAAGAGCAGGGCTCACCTTGTTAATCAAAGTTGAAGGCTTCCCTTGAAGTTACCCCCCTACATCCTACCCCTGTAGGTCTAAAACATAATGACTCACTGCAATGTCATTTCTGGAGCTGCTAAAACAAAAGTGCTCCACCGCCCTTGGAATCTCATCACTACAACCTACAAAGATAAGGCTTCCTCAGGCTTCCTCCTCTGTGCTGAGAAAAGGGAGCTCTTCCCCACCAGCCTCCTCTTCCACCCGGCCCTGCTGTGCTCCTCTGACATGGGGTCTCCAGGACATCCCTGGCACCTACATGGGATGTGCAGATCTGGCTCTTCCTCTTTCCTCTTAACCCTCTTCCCAGATGATTTTCCCACAGCCCTGCTCCCAATGATCCCACTGGATTGCTCTCATCCCCTGGCCCAGGTGACACCTTGCACCCAGTGCCACTCAGCAGGTCCCCACAGATCCTTGCAGGCTGGAAGCAGGCAGTCCTGCCTCAACTCTCAACAAAGCTCCCTGCACCAGCTCCAAGCAGATCCGATGGATTTTAATTTCCTAACTTCGCCCTTCAGGCTATTTCTAACGAGCTTTCCTCATGTTTTTTGGTTGTTTTTTTTTTTTTAATGTATATAAAAAAAATCCTTCATCTTGCAATGCTGTGTTGGAGCAGCAACACTTGGGACAACTGAGCCTGGGAGAAGGCTCGAAATGAATTCCATTCCCAGTCACTTTAGGAAGGGGGGATATCACACTGACTTCCTTGGACTGGCTCCCACCTGGGACACAGAAACCCCTTCCCAGAGTAAACAGGCCTTTTTTGACTCTCAAAAATGTATTTGCCTGGCATGATGCTCAACCAGTGCAGCATGACTCTGGCAAGGAGCCACTAGTGTCCTCCTGTGACCCCATCTCCTCACCACACCCTACGTCCCCAGCCTCAAGCTCCCCCATGTAGCCACTGCCTGCAGCTCCGGGTCCATTCACCCTCTTGGCCTCATCCCTCCCATAGAGACTGAAGAATTGGTCCTGGACACCTTCATTTCCACTAATCAGATGTTTTAATGAGTTTCTCAGCACTGGGCACATCACCACTTCACGCCACCTCCCCCTCTGAGGCCAGCCCCACTCCCGTAGCATGCCGAGGCCCCTGTCGCCTCACAGGCTTTTCCTTGGTGGGAGAGAAGCGATTATTTCTCTCAAAAGGTCTCTTATAATGGAAACCATCTCTCCATCCCTCCTTGGTCTCCTCCTGCCGTGACCCAGGCTCCGTCGAGAGGAGCTCTGCTTCGAGGCAGCGCAGTGTTTCCATGGAAAGAGTGAATAGCTGAGTCTTCCCAGTGGTTTATTAGAATTCCTTTTACTTCGATGGAGAGTTTTAGAGCAAAGTAAAAAGGCTTTAATGTGGGGCTAATGGAGCCCCTGGGAAGTCCAGGAAGGAAATCTCCCCTGGAGAAGAGGAGGCGTGAGGAGAGGGAGGGCAACTTTCAAGACAAATTCCTGGACAGGTTGAATTTTTTTTATTTTATTTTCAGGAGCCATCTCAGGCAGTGAGAAATGGAAATGAATGTTTGTTTTATTTTTAACAGATGTTACAAAAGACCTGCCAGTAATTCAGCGAACGATGTAAAACCTTGATCCCACTCGCTTTTCCCTGCATGTCTTCTATCCTCTCCCTCTCCTGCTCAGTAAGAATGCTTATTTGCATTTAGCACATCCATCGTATTTAACAACAACAACAAAAAAATTACTAAAATATTAAGCAATAACATAACAATCGTAAGCCACTTCATTTCCTCCCTCCCTTAGGCTTTGCTTTCAGTTTAAATCCTTGGTTGTAGCAGCTATTAATTGTTTTTAATAAATTTTTATGTCTATTCACATTTCCCAGGCCCATCTACTTGCCTGTTTTGGGGGTTCCCATTTTTTCCCAGTCCCCCATCCTGCTCTCTCCTGGTTGTTCCCCTAAGAGACACCACAGCTCTTGACTGTAATGTTTGGAGCACAGTGACTTCCTGCCTGGGGATGCACCAGAGTAAAACACAGCCCATACCCCCCTCTTTGGGGAGAAAACACAGGGATTTGGCTGTGATGAAGAGATGAGGAGGCAGAAAGGGAAGGAGGTATGACAGGGGAGTCCTCAAACCACCCAGCCAGTGGCTGGAACAGGAGTAAGAGTCCAACTCTCAAAAATACATGGTGCAAAAGCCCATGTGTACACATGCCCCACAGCACTGGCCTGGCTGGTGGGCAACTTTGAAGATGATCTAGAATCCACCATGATGGCAGAGTGGTATTTGGGGTGAGCAACAGTACTTAGAATCATAGAATGTTTAGGGCCAGAAGGGACCTCCAAAGGTCATCTAGTCCAACCCCCCCTGCAGTGAGCAGGGACACCCTCAACCAGACCAGGCTGCTCAGAGCCTTGTCCAACCTCACCTTGAATATCTCCAGGGATGGTGACTCAGCCACCTCCCTGGGGAGCCTATTTTATTGATCCACCACCCTCAAGGTAAAGAACTTCTTCCTGATACCTAGTCTAAATCTACTCTTCTCTAATTTAAACCTATTACCCCTTGTCCTTTCACTAGAGGCCCTTGTAAACAGCCCCTCTCCAGCCTTCCTATAAGCCCCCTTCAGGTACTGGAAGGTGGCTATAAGATCGCCCTGGAGCCTTCTCTTCTCTAGGCTGAGCAACCCCAGTTCCTTCAACCTGTCCTCACAGGAGAGGTGTTTCAGCCCTCTGATCATCTTTGTTGCCCTTCTCTGGACCCACTCCATCAGGTCCATGTCTTTCCTATGTGGAGGGGTCCAGAACTGGATGCAATACTCCAGGTGAGGTCTCACCAGAGCAGAGGGGCAGAATCACCTCTCTCGATCTGCTGTATGTATATCCCAGTATGGACCCCTGAGGGGCGCCACTTGTCACTGTTCTCCATCTGGACTTTGAGCCATTGACCACCACCCTCTGGATGCAACCATCCAGCCAATTCCTTATCCACTGTACAGTCCACCCATCAAATCCATCTCTCTCCAACTTGGTGAGTAGGATGTTGTGGGGGACCGTGTCAAAAGCCTTGCAGAAGTCCAGATAGATCACATCAACAGGTCATCCTTTGTCCATGGATGTAGTCACCTTATCATAGAAAGCCACTAGATTCGTCAGGCAGGACCTGCTCTTGATGAAGCCATGTTGGCTGACCTTCATCAGCCCACTGCCTTTTGTTTGTCCTGTTAGACCCTCTAGGAGAATCTGCTTGTGTGACACTTGTGAGTGTCACAAACAAAAACCAGACTCAGAGGCCAGTGACAGACCTGAGCAGGGAAGTCCTGAATCCCACAGATGCCAGATCTCCTAAAAATGATCAAATTTGGCATCTCTTGGTTTAACCCTTGACTACAAAACACAATCTGCAACAGTTCCTCCTTTTCCTAGACACAGCAAATGAGTACTTAAAGGGGACTACCAGAAAGATGGGGACAGACTTTTGAGCAGGACCTGTTGTGACAGGACAAGGGGTGATGGCTTGAAACTAACAGAAGGGAGTTTTAAACTAGAGAAAAGGAAGAAATTCTTTACTGTGATGATGGTGAGAGCCTGACCCAGGTTGCCCAGAGAGATGGTTGATGCCCCATCCCTGGAACCATTCCAGGTGAGGTTGGCTGGAGCTCTGAGCAACCTGCTCTAGTTGCCGATGTCCCTGCTCCCTGCAGAGGATTTGGACCGGATGAACTTGAAAGGTCCCTTACAACCCAAACCAGTCTGTGATTCTGTGAAAGCCACTCTTCTCCTGACACCTGGCTTTTCAAAGAGCAAGGTGTCTGACAGCACCTGGACATGGTAAATCCACATGCACAACCACACAGCAGGTCACAGCTCCTGTGTGTATCCCACACAGGAATGCCTGGAAGAGGCACAGCTTGGTTTTTTTTGCTCAAGGGATGGTGCTGTTCCACCTCAGACTCACGAGAGGAAGGGCAGGAAATCCAGTGTGATTTTCTGCCTCATTTCTCCTTAGCACTCCTGAACGCACAGCCCAGAGCAGGGCACACTCCGCCTTGCGCCAGTTTCATGCCATAACTGAGTTGCACAACTACGTTGTGTTTGCAGGATCCCAAGCAGGAAAGAAGAACACAAGCTCCAGAGAACATCCCTGCGCCTTTTATAAATGCTAAACCCTTGCCCAATTTCCAGGCAGAAAATGGCATCTGTGTGCATTTCCAGGTGACGGAGGAAAACTGGCTGTTTTCACTGAGCTTTCTCCTCTTCCCATTATAATTCTGCACCTGGTTAGCAATTGTTGGAAAGAGGTTAATCACAGTCCTCAAATCAGGAACCTCGTTGCGGTATGCTTGGGATGCACATCTGTGCTCTCCACAGCTCATCCCGAGTGGCATTAGGAAGAAGGCAATATGCCAAATAAAACCCAACCCCAAATAAGCCAAATCCTCCTTAAAATGAATGACAAGCACCCCAGGGTGCAGGACCTCACTAATTCCTTGAGGTGTGTGTGAAACATTCACTGTGTCCCCCAACCCTGATAAGTCTGCAGGTTAGAATCACAGAATAAAATAATCATTTTGCCTGGAAGAGACCTTCCATCTTATGGAGTCCAACCAGTAATCCAGCACTGCCAGGGCATCACTAAACTATGTCTCCCATCACCACATCTCCACATCTTTGAAAGCCCTCCGGGGATGGTGACAGCGCCTTGGTTAATGTGGTGTTGGCACAGCTGTTATATGGTAGAAAAGTCCGTTTTTACCCGCTGACCAGCCTTGTGTTGGCACGAGGTGGTGTCATCTCAGACGCCTGGGGAGCAGGGATCTGTGGGGATCATGAGCACTCTCAGCCCCACATCAGGTCAGCCCTTGGCAGAGAAAAGGTCAGAGCTTTGGCAAACACAAACTGTCCAGCTTTGCCCTTGGTTTTCAAGCGGTGCAAAGCTTGGCCCAGCCTTGCTATTTCTAGGCCTGTCCCAGGGGATCACCCTGCTCTCCCTGGTTTGTGAAAAGGCAGCATTTCAGAGCGTCGAGGCCCTTCCAAGCAGGGCCTGGCTGATGCTTGGCCCGGCTGCTTGTGCTGCAGAACTGATGGAGCCAGTGGCTGTTATGCGTGTGCATGCACACGCACGTGCACAGCCCAGAAAATGGAGAGGAATTGATCCCGGAGGCAAAATCTCTTTTGTTCTAACCCTGTTGCTGTAACTGGATCTCCCCGGGTTCTGGGCTCGGGAGCTGCAGCGGATCACATCTCTTTCATGCCTTCTCCCCCTGCCAGCTTGTCACATTCCACCACCACCACTCCCCCGCCCCCCGCACCCGTCGCCGATGGTGGGGAGGGGACGAGCAAGAAGGGGAGGCAGCGCTTGTTTACCTCGCTGCCGTGCACGAGGGGTGCACATCGGTCACAAACAAAAACAACCTGAGAGGTAGCAGATTGCAGTTCCGTGGCATCAGACCACCACTGACTCACAACCTGCCCCTTTTTTAACGAGGTTCCCCCCATCCTCCTCTTCAACAGCCTCCCCGCTGCCTTGTTTTATCCACTGCAGAAATGCTGATTCACAGAGCCCGGCACAGGAAGGCATTTGGGAGGCAGAGAGGAGCGACCCGGCTGCTGGCTGCTTGAGCAGGAAACGCTGCCTCTGCCCACGGCCACCCGAAAGCACCCGACCTCCACGGGCACTTTTACTCCCGTGATTAGCAACAGCGAAGTCGCTGCAGTTTAATCCGCTCTGCGCTTATTCCAGTGCCTCTTACCCAGCAACTCCCTTGCCTCACAGCGAGGTGAATTCATCCCTCCCGCTCCCCGGGAGAGCTCACACATGGATTTCTCTTCCCTATTCTGCACAGGGGAAAACCCAAGTGAAGAATTTCATGCCATGCAGTGAGATGCTGGGATAGCTGGAATGGGAGTGGCAGGGAAGGAGCAGTGCAGGAGATGGGGTGGATAGCACCTGGGTCCCCAGGAAGTACTTTGCTTTCAAGGGGTAAGGCAAAGAAAACAGCATCCTGACCTGCCGCTGTGCATGCATTCCGAGTCATTCGCTCATGGATGCTTTGCTGGATCCCCAGCCATCTGGGGCCCATCTCCTCCTTCCAGGGCAAGCAGTGCTCAATGGTGGGGTCTGCACCCCGGCTGGCCTCCTGGCATCAAAAGCCACATCATGAGCCGAACCTGCCCACCCTGTGTTAACTCATCTCCTCCTGCCAGCATGGTGCACCTGGTGCAATCCCTGCCCACAGCAAGCCCCAAATCAAAGAGAGCAAAATGATGCTGTTTTAGGGACTGTGTTCCTAGCAGCTCAGGGCAGGGAAATGGGTGTAGAAAAAACACTTGCTGTCCAAGCATTCCACTTCTCCAAAGTCCAGGTGCCTTCCCTTTGGGACAACCACAAAACACCTTGCAGAAGAGCTTAGGTACATAGTTCCAGCCTGTTTTACTCCCTCCTCTGTGTTTAGTCATACCCCGTGACCCTCTTTGCTTCTCATCCCAAAGCCACCTGTGGTATTGTGATGGATGAGAACACCCTGGGACCTCATGCACTGAACCTCATGATGTGATGCATACCTTCCCATCATCCTCATACTCCTCCCCATGCTGCTTCCCTCTGGGCCAGCTCAGCGCTGCTGGGACCAGGCAGGATCCAGCCCAGAGCAGGTGATGTGGGAGGTAAACCTGGTGAGCCAGGCAGGCATGACAATATTGCATCCACCTCCACCAACTCACAAATACACTCTGGGTGTGTCTGGGGACACCAGGGCAACAGCACGACACCCTTTTCCACTCAGAAGCCAAAATCACCTTTTAGTTTATTACTATTTTTTTCTTTTTTTTTTTTTTTCTTCTTTTCAGACCTGTATCTAAGCCCTGCCAGCCTCCAGAGCCCTTCTGCATGGGTGACAGTCTGACCTCAGCAAGTGGGTCAAGCTGGCCTGCTCATCTGGTGCATCTGAATAGATTCCCACCATGCAAATATAAAGGTCCCAATTTGTTTAAATAGGAGGCCTTGAGGTGTTATATCAGCAGTGCCTAGAGGCAACCACCTGAATCCTTCAGTGACTGCTGCACAAATACCAAATGTCTCCAGGGGCTGGGGATTAGGGACAAATCTTGCAGCAGAGTGCCCAGCCCACACCATCAGCAATCAGATGCCCCACATGCACCCGACCTTCAAAAAAACAAAGCACAGTGATGCTAAGAGGACTGAGGCCCAGATGCCAAGACAGGAAACCAAGCTGAAGTTTTCACATTAATCATATCAAGCTCTATTCTTTTTAATCTATTTCAAGGCAAGTCAAAAAGAGGTTCACACTCTCCCCTGGCAAACCACAGAGGATGACGTGAGCCTGTCTGTTGCATTGCAAGTAGAGTGTGTCAAACAATTAGCAAGTAATCAGGAATTCAGATAGGGTGGGCAGGATATGATCCCTCAAAGCTCTGGCAGGAGCAAAACCCACCCCAGAGTGGAATGGGTGGGAATCAGGAATGGAAGGCAGCAGAGGGAGTAGGGGCTGTGGGGGAGCTCTCAGCAAGTACAGCAGACAAGGTGCCAGCAGAGCCTGGTGCCATAAACCATCTCACATTCAGTGGGTGCTGTAACTCTGAGGCCCGAGGCATTCAAGCTTAATTTTCCCTCATTCATTCCCAACCTCAGCAAGGTGGCCTAGACTGCTCCTCAGGCATCCTGCAGACCTGCTGGGTCACCCGAACACCCTGGCACATGTCCTGTCATTTTGTCATTGCATCAGTTCTTGCCGCTGTCACCAGTTTTTCTCCCTGAAGCTCTGACCATGCTGGTTTCCACTCAGAATTGCCTCAGCAGCCCAAATCCCACTCTCCTGGAAGTTTGTGGTGAAACCAAGGCGAGAGCAGGAGCAAGCTAGTTGGGCTTGCTTTGGGAAGCTGCTTCCACTTTGGTCCCCCAGTGCTGCTAACACCACATCACACAAAGCCCTGGCATAGCACGAGTGGTCCAGTGCCATCTCACTGGCGTGGCATGCACCAAAAGCACCTTGGAAGGGACACATGCCTGCTCATAGCCTCCCCAAACACCTCACTGGTCCCCACGAGCACCCAACTAGCCCTGCAAGAAGAGAGGAAGGATTATGCTGGGATGTGAGCTGCCAACCTGGGCTCACACCTCCCTCTGGGCATGGGGCCCGGGGCACAGAAGGAGCCAGCAATGAGTGATGGGTTGCAAAGGGGACGCCTAATCTGCCATCCACCCTTTCTCCTCCCCATTGCCAAGGTAGCAGCAGACAATGCTATCTGCTGGGTTGTCAGCCATCCCTCCTCCCGCCATCTCTTTAGCCAGAAAACTCTCCATCTGTCTCCAGATGGGGTGTTTCTACCACTCCAGTCAAACCGATTCAGAGTGGAACAATGATGCTTTGTTAACAAAACAATTTTTGTGTGTCAAGCCCTCCTTCTTGCTTTTTTTTTGTTTTCTTTTTTTTCCCTCCCCCCCCCCCCCCCCCCCCCCCAGTCCCCAGTGGGTCAGCTTTGTGTGGCGTCCTATATTTTGTTGTTTCTTTCACATTTTAAAGGCTTTGCATTTTAGTGCAAAAGGTGCCTGCGGAGCAGCTTTTATCTGCGAGGCAAGATTTGACACATACGCAGATCACGATTGCGACAGGAGGTTCGTGATGTGGTGGTTAAGGGTGGTGTCAGGACCTTCAGTGATGAAGCATTATTTCCAGTGATTTTTGCCTCCAGGATAAAAATTAGAGCTGGTCCTACACTGCATATAAGAGTTCTGTGAGCTGGAATCCCCCCAAGGGTGTATGGAAGGAGCAGTGAGAGAAAGTTTGAGCTTGCTTAGGTGCAAGGCAGGCATCAGCTGTGTCCATCCATTCTTCTCGTGTCCTCCTGTGCAGGACAGGGCACCTCTCTCAGGTTGCAAGGGGAAGGGACAAGTCTGAAAAGCAGATCTACATGCCTGTGAATAAACTGCAGCCCTCTCCCCGGCACAAACCCCATGGTGGTCAGGAAGGCGAAACCTCAGACCTCCAGTGGTCACAGCCTCAGAACAGAGATCCTGGGGTGTGCTTGAATACCCATCCACCACCCAGGGTGGGATCATTCCCCTCACCCAGCAGCACTTTTTCCTCTTTTTTTTTTTTTTTTTTTTTTTGCCTTGAAGCAACAACATACAAACCACCTTCGGCTCTGCCCATAACCAGCAACTCCCAGCAAATAACCAACCCACTGGCTCCAAAGTAAACAGCTTTGTGTTCCTAAGCAGGCTGGCAATGTCCACACAAGTGGGACTTTTTCTTCCAGTTCCCCCCCACGCTTGCAGGGAAGTTCCCTCCTCCTTCCTGTCCTCAGGTAACTGCATCTTCATGGAAACACCAATATTTTTATGAGTCACCTCCCTTCTTCTCCCCTCCTGCTCTGTGGCCAACACCCCTATGCTTTCAAGATCAAAGCCAAACGGGACCAGCTGTGTCACGTCCTTTCCTCTTCAGCCCTTTCCATCTCCATTTGCAGCTATCATCAGCATGAGCCCCTGCTGTTCTAACAGCTCTTTGTGCTGCCCATTTGCCACTGCAGCTCTGTGCCCACTGTCTGCTTCCCCTTCATCCCACTCCTGACATCCCCGCTCCCGCTCTGACCACACAAGGGAACACAGGGAACCCTCCAGAACTCTGGGCTCAGTCATCTCTGGCACAAACAGGAGCTGCCTCGCTGGCCACCTCAGCTGCTGCCCTGCCTATCATGTGCTGCTTCAGAGGAAGAAATGTGCTCAGAGAGCCAGGATAATCCACTTCCACTGAAATCCCATCCTACTTTCCCATATGGAAACTCCTCCACAGACTGATGCATGAGACTGCATCTCCTTCCCAAAACCAGAAACTCCATGAGGACTTTTGCTCCAGTCTCGTTTCATGGGGACAACCTCACCTGGGAAAGTTCAGGTACTTCTGAGAAAGTGGCTGAGGAACAGAAATATCCTTCACCCTTCACAAGGCTGAAGATCTCTTGCATCCCTCCCCACACCACAGCAGGGATTTGCAATGCAATGGGATAATAGGTGTCAGGAATGCGCTTCTTGCTGCAGCTGAGGAAAAAACCACCCATTTTTGGCCTCTAAGTGAGTGCCATCAGTGTGAGCTCGATGGAGCTACTGTTTGCAGGAACTCACAGGTCTGGTGAGGTCCATCTTCAGGAGTACTCCCTCCCCCCCCATCTTTCATGGCATTCTGTCTTGACCCCACCATGTGCACCTCCTGGGTGCTACAATCGTACATCGGGCAGCGTTACAATCCCCACTTCCCAACAACCTCTTAGCTGAAATCCAGCTTGGGAGTTATCTCTTCTACAAGGACTTTGAAGAAAGCATCGCACAGAATTAAGTCTCGGTGCTTTTTATATGTAAAACACTGAATTTAGCTGCTAATGGCAATTCCCAGCAGAAGAGGATAGTTAGTAGTGGTGGGTATATTTATGAATACTTTCTAAGCAAACACTGTGAGGCAGGAAATCTATCGGCCCTCGCAGAAAGCTCCCCTGGTTTGCTACTGCAGGCATTGAAATGCAAAATTTCACCACAGCTTTTGCATGTTATGCTCTACTACATGTACCCCTCTCAAATCTCTTCTCTCAGGAACTGTTTCTTGGCCTCTCTCCCACGGTCACGCATGTGTCACCGTGACCTGCCTGGCTCAGGGATGGAGGCAGCATCTCCGTCCTTCACCAGACACTCCACTGACTTCTCAGTAGATGAAAATCAGGGGATCTACTTGATTGGTCTCCTTAGCTGCTCTCTCCAAAGTGGTAAAGGGTGGACAGATAAAATACATGGATTTCTGGGAGGGTTTCACTGAGATCGCATTGTTTTTCCCCAACAAAGCCAGGAAAGAATTTACTGGTCAGGGCAGCGAGAGTGCTCTGCTTTCTCTTTCTTGGGACAGAAACTCAGTTTGAAACAGATTGCTAGCAGCTAAATGCAAGTTCCTTAGCAGCTTCCAGGGTGAAAATATTCCCGCTCCAGATCTCCTTTTATGTCCACAACACATTATTCTGGTGGAGGGCTCTCTTGCTAAGAAAAGCTGTGATGACTCCCAGCCTTGTCTCCAAAGTGGTTCAGGTATGGGATCCAGCTCTCCTGAAAGCATCTCTTGGTCCTACTACCCAGCTGAGATGTCCTTAATTCCTCCATCTGTCCCCTCCAGGCTCTGGCTGGCTTGTCTCTCAGGCAATGAATACATAGAGCAGGCTGCAAGGCTGCTTCTCTAAGTGCACACTTCTCCCACAGCTTCAAAAGAAACAATGTCCAAGTCCCCCAACCCACTCTTAGCTGCTTCTGGGTCTTTACATGCTAAGCTGCCTTTGTCCCACACACCACACGCAGACAGACAAGAGGTTCACACCAAAATCCACCTCTCCTCTCTGCTTTTAACTGAACCAAAACAAAAACCAGATGGAAAAATCAAATGCTGGCAGTGTGAAGCATGTGGGTTGCACTTGCATCAGCCCTTCCAGAGCTGCAGTGTATTATCTTCTGCTCTGGGATCCCAGGGCAAAGCCACCCAACCCAAAAAGGGGTATTTCTGGGAGGGGGAGTCCTGCTACTCTCCCCTGCCAACTGCCAAGCAGCACGGAGGTGGAAAGGACAGAGGTAAGGAAGGGAAAGCAAGAGGTGAGAGCAAACTTAACATTTTAGGATAGTCCAGAAGGAATTATTTCATTCTCCAATAAGGGTTTGCATGACACACAGTGAACAGCTGGGGTTAACGGACCAGATAGTGGGGGGACAGTCACATAATGGTCGCTGAGCTGCATTTAATCAAGCTCCATCCATCCATCCATCCATCCATCCATCCATCCATCCATCCATCCATCCATCCATCCCACAGACTCCCCAAGCCAGAGCTCCTGCTGAAGGAATAGCTTGTGACCACAGAATTAAGACTGTGCCTTAATGAATTCCTGCCACTCTGCCAGCCCTAAGATGCTCAGGTGTCTTTAATACTGGGATTTCTTATGTGCTTTGTAACCTTAATCACGTGTATTTTACTTCTCCTTTTGTGAGCACGTGAGCTTATCTGCTTTTACCATGGCCTTTTCTTTTGACCACCTTTCTAGGATAAACAACACCCAGATTCTTCCACGTCCCTCCCTTCTCAAAAGCACATCAGAATACCTAAACTTCCTTGAACACTCCCAAATTTTGCCCTTCCAAAGCAGAGTAAGCCATGCTGCCCAGCAATGGGGCTTCAGCAGACACAACTCCAGCTCCCAATAGAGCCTTCCTCACCCATCGGCGCTCAGCAGTCTTTCCCACATGCAGATGAGTGCCCAGAAACCCCCGTGCCAACACCAATGTGTGTCAAGCGGCACGGCACGGCACGGCACAGCAGCAGGAAGGGAAAGAACAGAAAGAGCTTGCTGTGGGGGCAGGGGCCAGCAGCTTGTTTTCAGAGTAACACTCAAACTGCTGTAACAGGTTGACTTGTTTACTGGGGTAAAAGACTCTGGGGATGGAGACAGAGAAGCATCCAGAAGCCTCTGAGAGCCAGGAATGCTCTGCAACCTCCTGCTTCTTACTTTTGCTTTCAAAACCATTCCCGTCTACATCACTGTCAAGGCACAGAAGCCTTAAAAACACTGTAGTAAGTATGGGAAGGATAGGGAAAGAAAAGGAAAAGAGTCATCTGATGGGAATGTGGCTCTTCTGTGGGAGGGTGGACTCCCACTCAACAACAGGAGCCCTTGGTACCCAAGGACACACCAAGAGGGGTCACCAGAGCAAGGTCTGCCGCAAGGCACTGCCACAACACTTTGCCAGAGGGAGAAAAAGAAGTAGGAACCACCTTAAGGGAGGGGAGCCACCAGCAGAACAGTTAAAAATGACTAAATACTTTCCCAGTATTACTCGTCCACGTAAGCATTGCTGTAATTGCCCTCGGGATGTTGCACAACGGCGAGAGGGAGGGGCAGGTGCTGGCAGGGAGGGAGGTGTCACTGGCCACTACACCAAAAAGCCACACAAACCTTTGTCGTGGGTGCTGTTGGCATTGAGGAGAGACGCACAGGGACGGGTCAGCCACCTCAGGGCCCCACTGATGTATTTAATCCCCCCAGGGGCCGTTCATCATAGGAGCTGGAGGACCCCTGGGAGGACTCACTCCTCATACCTCTAAGACACAGTCGGCTACCCCAGGGAAGAAGAGCAAAAGGCAACGAGGAACAGAGCCCAGCATTGCACTGTGTGGCAAAATGAGAGGGGAGGAAAAAAAAAAAAAAGAAAGGAAAAGAGTGAAATATAAGGGCTTCATTCAAGTGCTCTTGCTCTCTGCAAGTCTCACGCAGAGCATCTGGTCTTTAAGCCAGTCGCAAGCACAACATGCGAGCACAGAGCGGCTACATTTCTGGGTGCTTTTATTAGTGACACTCAGACGGGGGCATCCACTCGACCCTTGTGCGAGGGAAAACGGCTGACTCATTCTTCCAGCGACACTCGGGAGCAGGACACGATGCTCTGTAGCAGCAGCACAGGGTCCTCTCCCGCTTCCTAAGCCGGATCACCGGATCTAGGCTCAGAGGCCACGCACACACGCATGCACCAGCTAATCCACAGACGCTCTGGGTTCCTGGGAAGACCATCCGCAGTCTTTGCTTCCAAAAGCAGCCTGCTGATGCGCAAGTTTAAAGGGAAACCTCTGAGAGCTGCAGTCTCAAGGTTTAAAACATCTGTGGGCCACCAGCCATTAAATAGAATGCTATGGTGGGTTTGCTGCTACAGTGTCTTATGCCAGGTTCATCACTGTACCGGCTGGGTACCATCCAGCAATGCATTAAGTGATGTGACTATTTCTGTTCTCATCACATGTTTGCTCCCACCCTCTCCAGGGTATGTGTGGAGGGGGGTGCGTGAAGAAAAAAAATCCATGCATTCATTATGGAGTCTTATTTTGGGAAGGCTTTTCTCTTCTTGCTGTTAACATGGGAGGAAGGAAGGGAGTGAGGGAGAGAGGAAGGAAAGGGAAAGGGAAAGGGAAAGGGAAAGGGAAAGGGAAAGGGAAAGGGAAAGGGAAAGGGAAAGGGAANATGGTAACCTCTATGGCATTTTAGCATTTTTAAAGACATTTAGATTAGATTTGTGAGGTTTTTTTAATGTGCTTTATGAAGTTTGAAGTTTAAATGGAACCATTCTAGTAATTGTGAAATGTAGAGGAAAGGAAAGGAAAGGAAAGGAAAGGAAAGGAAAGGAAAGGAAAGGAAAGGAAAGGAAAGGAAAGGAAAGGAAAGGAAAGGAAAGGAAAGGAAAGGAAAGGAAAGGAGGATTTAATTTTCCTAATATCCATGTACTCAGGTATTTCTGTTAGAAGAGGCTAAGTCAAAGAAATGCTAATCAAATATCCAGGAGTGCACAGTGCTGACATCTGCACCTCGCTACTATGGCCTTTCATTAGCATTACCTAAATGTATGACCATACAAAGAGAAGATTTCCTTAGCAACAAGGGCTGCCTTCATATTTCCTCCCCACTACCCCCTGCCCTTAGAAGAAAAATGACTCCAGCTCTTTGCAGAGCAGTGCTTGAAGCCACTCCGCACCCAAGCGATGCTATACGATGCTGCCAGCTTTACTATATGCTGCATCTGGGATGCTTTCCTCTCCACTCTGGGATCCATGAGCCATAAAGCAACCTCTTGACTTAGCTCGTCTGTACAGCCACAATAAAACTCCCTCGCTTCTCCTAATGAAGCATATGCAAAACAGCCCTGTAACGGTGGAGCGGGGATTCCTCTCCTCCAGATGACTTATCACTCCCCTCACTGAGGATGTCCAGAGGCGTGGAAGTGCTGGCTGCCCACCCCTCTGCTCCCTGCCACCTTGTGAGGTGCCAACTGCCCCAGACCACACTTTAATCTAGAAGCTACCAGCTCCCTTCCCCTCCCCATATCTGGGCCAGAAAAACTGAGCACTTCATCCTCTGCGCTCTCCCCTGGTGCCACAGCCTGGTGTGCTGGGCTATTTTAAGAGCTTGTCTGGGAGACTGGCACACGCACCGAGATGCTGCCGGGAACTCCCTGCTTCTGCTTCTGCTTCTAAAAAACTGGAGGCTGGAAGCCTGCTGGGACTCACCCCTGTGATTCCCAAGGTCTGACCCTCCTCTCACTGGGGACTGGTGCAGCGCTGCCGAGTCAAGCGGAGTTAGTCCCAATTAGCAGCAGTGAAACAGGAGTCGAATTGTGCCCTCCCTGGCATCTCAACTCCTCCGGCCAGAGGCTGTGAGCATTAAAGCCTCCCCCTCCAGCTATGCCCCTGCTTTTCATCTGCCTGCTCTCAAACCCGCCTGTTCTGCATCTCCATTCCCTGCCTTTTCCACATGGATACTCTCTCTTTCCTATTACGATGGGGTCTTTGATTGCATGATCGCATAACTATAATGAGACAAATATTTATTTTGCAGATATGGGTTAATCAGACCAAAGGTATAGAAATATTGCATGCGCTAATCAGAGTACCTTCAGCAATCAGTATAGTAAATAACTCGGGTAAATTAACATAGGAGAGTTCCCTTATCAGGTTTTAGTCTAAGATATATGTGCATTAAGGACTAATTTGCCCTCCATCCTCAGATTTGGTCTGGAGCCCAAGACGAGGTTCAGACCAAGGTTCCCTCCCACTAGCTTTCACTGGAGCTGTGCAGGCTTTGGTGCTGGCAGGAACAGACACCGGGATGAATATTCAGTGGTGCGATCGCCTCGCCTTTGTTTTCTATGCTCTGCACCTTTAAATTTCCAAGGGCTCCGCTCTTTGCAGCTCAGACAGCCTTTTTGCATTCAGTTCGTCGCAAGCTGACACAGAAGACACGATGGAGCAGGTTGTGTCTCCTGCTCTGAGCCCTTCACGCCACTCTGGCAGCATTCAGGGGACATATTAAGAGCTGTGAGTAATTAGTGAATTCCTCCTGCCCCGGCACGCTGCGGAGCAGCCGTACACGACTCTTCATGGCAGGCTGGCAGTGGCTGTCCGGCTGCACAACGTGCCAAGAGTGGAGGTGCAGTAGTAGCTGTAGAGACCCTGGGCTCCCACTCGCGTCTGGAAGGGCCAAGAGCAGGATGAGCCAAGTGAGAGCCCAAGAAGAGCTCTTTGCTACAACCAGCCTTCCCAGGGTGCTCACCCAAGTTCCTGTCAATGAGTGGTCCCAGGAGACACCTTATGTGTCTGATTTGATCTGAGCAAGGGGTGCTCAGATCCCTTGGCCTCAGTGTCCCTTGTTCCAGTGTCCCCAAAGCAGAAGTGGCTGCACTCCTGCCCCAGAACTAAATTTTCCTAGTTCTGCTCAGAAAAAAAACCACCACAGGGGAAACACAGAGGACCTGGAGATTCTGCCCTTGCCTCTGTTGCATTTTGGGATTCCTGAGAACAAAAATGCACTGGAGGAATGGCAGGCATTATAGTAACGATGGTGACAAATTTAATTAGAGCAGGAAGCTCTGGAGCAGATTTCAAATGGCAACACGGCATTTTGTGTGAAAGCTTTGCCTGGCTCCCCCCGCCCCTCTCCCTCCCCGCCTCCACTGCCGTGGCTCCATCCCAGCCCACCCCACTCCGCAGGATGCGTCCCTCTAAATTTCCCACATGTCATGCCCTTCATCCCTCCTCCCCGTCCGCCCCCCCCCAGCCCTGGACCAACACATTCCCGCGGTCTGGAGAATGCAACCATAGAGCAGTTCAATAATACAGCAGCCAGATGTGCAACAGTATATCCAACGTGTCATTCAAAGGAGCCCTTCAGTGGAGTCGAGACACGTTATCCCGCAATCTTAACTAATACATCCTGGGGCCCTGGAGGAGTTGATGGATGTATACAATTCCCTTTCCTACAGCTGTGGTCCCTTTTTAGAGGGGGGCATCCAGACTTAACAATAGCCCTGCTGTTGCTTTCAAGACAGAATCTCTTCAGACAACCTGGGGTTTAATCCTGACCCCCTGCTCATACCCGCCTGGACTCTGCTTTGGTTGGTGGGGTTTCAAAGAAGAGGGCTGGGGGCAGGATCTGGCCTTGCAGGGACCATGTCTGTCATTTCACCTTGTACTACAGCCTCTGAGAAACCTTGGTAACTGGTTGGAATAGAACTACCTTGAGGAAAAGGCAAGTGGAGAGGAGCAGGTAATAAGATTTCTAACTAGTGCTGGTAGAAAGAAGGAAGTAATATAACAGTTTAATTAATCTATGCCTATTAGCGTTATTAAAGAAAACAGGGAGCTATTGGAGATTTACCTCAGAGAATATCATCAAACAGGGACCTTCTGTGGGGAATTTTATGTCTCTGTGCCCAATTTATAACCGGCACGGAGGTGTGGTGTTAGTGACAGCCAGTGCTGAAATGTCATAGTGCTTAGAAGTCATTAGCTGGGGACACAGGGAGAGAGGAAGAGAGGATGGAGGAGGGGACAAGGGAGAAATGGGGAAGGCAGGAAAAGGAATTAATTTAATTAAAAATATCTTTAGAGCCTGTCTCTTGATTTGTGTGGTTTTGGGGCTTGGCAGAGCTGCTGAGAACGGTGTGGAAGGAAAATCAAGGTTGCTGGGGCTTTTTGAAGCTGATAAAAAAAAATAAGCACACTTTTCATGTTCAGGAAGATAAATCCCCATTTTCTCAGTCTCAAGACAATCCAGTTATTTACTGACAGTTTTACTGTGAAATAAAAAGGGCTTTAAGCTTCTTTCTACTTGATGTCTCCATAGCCTGAATATTATTAGATCCCAGCCTGGTGAAGCTGGAGTTTTGGTTAATAAATTTAACGTCATTAGACAGAAAAGCCTTCTACTGAATGTTGCAATTCTTTTTTTTCTCTTTTTTTTTTTTTTTTGCCGTTGCAGTCAGACTGTATGTAGGTGGTAAGAATCAAAAGAAAGGAAGTACGCTTGGCAAATAGGGGAGTGCTAAAAAAAGGTTTCTCTCGGGCGAGGGTTTGACATGAGGGTGTTCTGCCCGCAGACAAGGCAAAGGCTGAGCCCCCCCAGCCTATTCCCAGGGTGGATGTGCCCCACCCACTGGTTTGGCATCATCTCTGCAAAATGCTCCTGCTTTCACATAGATGGGGTGTCTCAGGTGCTCAGCCCACCCAAGGGGACGGCGTTGCAGGTGGTCATGGCTACCAAGGCATCACACCAGGACTGGATTCCTGTGGCAATTCCACAATGCTCAGGGGCTACCTTGGCACCACCACCACCGGGCTAAGCTCAGAGTGGCTCTTCTGAGAGGAAAAGTCTGTTTTTCCACACAAAGCCTGCCTTGTGGCCAAAAGCAAAAGGCACCTTGGTGGGACAAGGCAAGGAACAGCCATGATGGGGTGGGTGAGGAGAAAGCAGACAGTGGTGGGGCCTCTGAGTTCCCCACAATTTGCTGCGGCCCCTTGGCGTGGGGCTCGCTCCCAGAGAGAGACGTCCCAGCTCAAAGCAGGTAGAGCACTGTTCTGCCATCAGGGTGGCTGCCATCTCCCATCTCGTCCTGCCACCCCTCTCCACAGCTGCTGCCCTTGCCATGGCCGTGTGCCTTCTCCTGCCACCCAGGAGAAAAATACTGAAGAAGATGCAGAGGAAGATGCCACAACATTGTCATCCCCCGCCTGCTTCTTCTCCAGCTCCTGTCCTACTGCCTTCCCACCACAAGCAAGAGGCTGCCATGGCTGGGCCCTCCCTGCCTGCCAACAATCTTAAAGCATGGCAGGGTTGGAGGTGGGATGGTTAGTTTGGCAAGTCAGTCCCTGAGGTTTGGCTAAAACATGTCCCATATGGTGATTTTCTAACCCCAAAACCCCATGTATGCTGTGGACACCAGGAGAGAGCTTTGGTGGTGGGAGCAGGGCTATGAGTCACCTCCCACCCAGCACAGCCATGGGTTTCACCCCATACAGAAAGAGCCTCTGCCTCCAAGAGAAGCCTGTTTACAAATTACATAGCCGTGACTGGAACTGGAGAAACAGAAGAGGGGTCTCAGAGAGACACCGACAGGCCAGGGCTTGGCCAGGGCTGGGATTGGATGGTTGCAGAGCCAGGGGCTGCTGGGATGGGAAGGAAGTGGTTGTTGTGGGAGTAACATCAAGGAAGAGTCACTGCTGGGGCCCGGGAGAGCAGGGAGAGGAGAAGTTCAGAGTTCACAGGACGGGGATGGAGCACTTGAGGGAGAGGAGGCTGAGAGGAAGGGTCCAGTGTGGGGATGGGGAGATGGTGTGTTGGGAGATGCCTGTCCTGGGAATGCAGCTGAGCCCAAAATGCCACTGGATTCCTTCTACTCCCATCCCCAAAGCGATTTCTGAACAACGTTGTGTTGGTTCTTTTTTTTTAAATGCCTCCTCTGGTGAATAAAAGCCAAACAAATAATGACGAGAAGGGAGGGCCAGTAATTAGAAGCAGATGGCTGGTGGTGATAGGTACCTCCAGCACCTCCATACCTGCACACCCCTTCACTCTAGGAGCTGCTTCCAGACTGGCCGTGGAACAGGCGCAGCCTGGGCTCTAGGCACCTATATGGGAGCAGAGGCAGCAGTGCTGTGTGAGCTATTTGAGGGAAATCCAGTTTGGAGCCCAGGCAATGCATGCAGAGTCATTAATCTAGGTCTGGTGCCAATAGGGATGGCTTTGCATTAGCGCCGGGCCCCTTTGTAGTTCAGACAATCAGTCGTATTCAAACAGCGCGAGATAACACTGCAGAAAGCTGAGACCATCGCAGCTCATTCCTCCTGTAAGAGGCGGGGGGAGAGGATTTACAGGCAAAATAGCATTGCATTAATGGGACTGCTCAGTATTCTGTACAGACTCTTGCGGATAATGTCTTTGCAAACTAACTGCAATAAATTAATTAAATTAATCTACTATGCCGCGCTTGTCCCCACCCAACATCAAATTCAAGGATGATCAGGGCTTGCCTTATCCTCCATAGCCTATGAAAGAATCTGATCTCACTTGCTCTAGAGTTTCTGAGGCACTGAATTGCAAAGTACCACCTGCCTCACTAAACTAATCACCAGCCTGGTGGTTTAGATCACATCAGTTTTACATGTAATTAAGACTGTCCAGGAGGGCATGCAGCTGCTTACATGGTCGTTCCCTCTTATACAGCAACGTGCCTCCTGCTCAGATAGGTGCAATTAAACAAGCCTGTTCACAGTCATTAAGCATTAATGCACCTCATTAGCATAAGAACTGGAAGAAGCTTTGATGCAGGGAACCCCGCAGGAGAAGGAGATAGAGAGAGATGTACAGACAGACAGGAAGGCGAAGGGTTTGGCCACCACCTCCTCCTGGCCCCGGCCAACCATTCCAGCTCCATTTCTCCAAAGCAATGAGCCATGCCGTGCCCTCCTCCCCAGAAATGGGATTGGGTTATCTTTCTCTCCTCCCTTCCCCCACCCCCTTTTCTAAATTATGCTGGTGGAAAAGAAAAAAAAAAAAAAAAGAAAGGGAAAAGAAAAAAACCAAAACCAACCAAACTGTTGGGATATTAACCTAGTGAAACCATTAATAAGCTGAACTCTTGTTGGCTTTGACACAGCACACTAAAGCTTTAAAGAGACAGGGCCCCAGACACTGGAGATAGAGGCAGAGACAACAGCGCTAACAAAGAGCCACTGTTGCCACGGCTGTGGCCATCTCGGGTAGGTCCAGCTGTCTTTGGTGTTCTGTTTTCCAGACACAAAGAGCAGACTGAACCGTTTTGGTCTGAATGGCTTTCATTTGATGGTAGAGAAAATGAGAGGGAAGAAAGAACCTAAGTAAAGTGTCCAGGAGAGAAAGGGGGAGTGGGAGGGGGG
>VYZU01007004.1:0-10480 GCA_013401355.1 Ceyx cyanopectus | reverse complement strand
ACACCAAGAAACTAAGTCAAAAAAGGCCATTAAATGTATACTATGAAAAAGCCTTTACGTTTGGGGAAGTGTTTACAATACGTATAGTGGTTAAAAGTTTAATAAACCACAGAATCATAGAACAGTTTAGGTTAGACAAGCTCTTCAAAAAAAGATCATCAAGTCCATTCTCTCTTTCACTGCATTTTTTTTCCCCCTGTAGTTCTTCTGGTTTTACAGTAAAAATTCTTTCTTCTTCTACATGATTCCTCTTTATCCTTCCCCACAAATTATGTAAAATGTCAACCATAATTAATGCCTATTAATTTTAATTAACCCTAAACAATGAGTAAAAATGTTTTTCTCTTCAGGCTATCAAGTTTAAACTCTCAAACACTTTTGAGTTTGTGACTAGCTCTGTGCTTACATGCTCCACAAGCAACTAAATACCAGTGAGAGTTAAACTGCTTTAGAACTTTCATTGGAAAAAGGAGCACTTTTGTAGAAATTCCAACTACAGCAATGTGTTGGGGTTTTTTTTCTTTTTCTTAAACTAAAATTTAACAGCTCCATTGCTGACAAGGATAATTAACTATTAAAATATAATTTAAATTACAGAAGAGAATTATGTTTCTCTCATTATTTTTGATTTTACAAATTCTCATAATTATGTAGAAGGAAGTGAGCAGCCAAGCAGATTGCAACCCAAAATCCACATTCTTCAGACTACTCAGCTCTAGGCAGCAAATTTACTTGTAATTTTCCCTGTATTTTTTTTTGCTTTTGGTCACATTTTCATTATAGATTCTTCTTCATCCCTCCCTACAAGTTCTTACATGTGATGCCCAAACCAAACATGCGCTGTAGCTGGGAAGAGGTAAAATTCACTAGCTGNAGGAAGTGAGCAGCCAAGCAGATTGCAACCCAAAATCCACATTCTTCAGACTACTCAGCTCTAGGCAGCAAATTTACTTGTAATTTTCCCTGTATTTTTTTTTGCTTTTGGTCACATTTTCATTATAGATTCTTCTTCATCCCTCCCTACAAGTTCTTACATGTGATGCCCAAACCAAACATGCGCTGTAGCTGGGAAGAGGTAAAATTCACTAGCTGCAAAATGTAAACTCTAGGTACAAGTAAAGACGACTTAAAAATAAAACTTTGTGTTCTACAAGCAAGTAAAATATAAACCCACATATTACAGGCAAACATAAATAAGCTCTCAAATGGAAGTTCAAGTTTATGCAGCTCCTTTTAATTAAAAGCTGATTCCCACTCCAATATTCCTGTATTACATGTTATAGCTTCTAAGCTTGTTCACAGATCTCTCCCAGCAGAGCTTATCCAAACAGATCCCTCAGGCAGGTAACACAGGTCTCTCCAGTTTCAGCAACTATTAAACCCATTTGGGGAATGTGAGACCTTGGCTCTCTAAGCATTTTTTCAATATTTTTTTTCCTTCCTAAAAGACAGGTAACAAATTAAGCCTTAATGTATGCATAGGTGCCAGTAATGTCACCCCACAGTGATGTAACAAAGAAACATCCACCTCCAAGATAGTTAGTTGGCAAAGTTTAACTGAAGAAAGCTCTTCAGATGCTTTACAAATATATTAGCAAGTCAACTTCACAAAGCAGAGTATCCAGAATCTCCAACTCAATGAGACTCTCAAATCAAGGTGGTGTTTTTTGCAAGCAACCCATTCACAAAGTTTCAAATGTCATCTTTGAATTGCTTTAAGTTTCCTCCACATAGCTCCTACTAAAGGCCTTTCTAGAACCTCTACATTCCAACCTATATCCCACTTGCTCTCCACCATCCTTTTGGTCATATATACTTGCTCTTCATCTCTGGTGTTTTCTGTGCCTAGCATGTTTTCAGGAAGTAAATGCAGCTACAGTCTTCATTACAATTGGTCATGAAATATATTCCACTGGAGCGAAATAAGAAAGTATTTTTGTGATTTAATACTTGACCAAACTGGATATATGAAAAAACTACCTAGACAAAACAATTCTCACAGGTTTAGAAAAACAATTAGGCTCATGCAAGCACACATCTCTGCTCAGTAGCACGACCAGAAAACAGGCCTAGGATTTCCCACTGAAAGGGAGCAATGGAAAGATGGTACAGAATGGGTTTGTATCTACCAACACTGATTCTTTTTATATTTCTGCTACAAAATCTGTATTTTATCCCTTTTATAGTGTCACTTAAATAAGCACTTTTTTCATTTCTCTATATAAATCTCCATAGTTAATCCAATCTGAGTTCCACAGGCATCCCTCTGCTGAATTTGGAAACAGTTATTTTATCCCATATTTGACTACTACAAGAACTGCACCTACTCCTAGAGCTTCAGTTTGTAGACAGCACCACTTGCCTCAAAAGCCTGACAACTTCTCTCAGACACAACACATGATACTCCAAACTAACTCCAAACTGCAAATCCAAAAAAAAGTTACCTTGTTGATGCTGCAACACTCTTGGTATCTGAGACACTCTCTGTCATATCTAGATGCACCACAGCCGGCCTTTCAACAGGTTTCTCTGTGCCATCTTCTGGAATTTCTTCAGACTGCTCAAGCTTTACATCTTCTTCCTCTTCCAGGAGATCATTGATCTAAAAAAGATTGAATCCTAGTTAATGGCTTGAAAAGGTCTTTTAAGAGGTCCAGGGAATTAAAAGAGTGTGAGAGGTATAAATAGAACATGTGGAAGAACATTTTTCTATTTTAGAAAAACAGTCACAGTAGACCTGTTTTGATGTGAAATCATACACACCACACCATGACCAAGCTACATGACTCTTCTGAAACACTGGATAACACTGGAAAGATAAGCACCCTTGATGCAGTAAATGAATACAAGCAGCATCAAGAAACTACAAAATCCCAGCTGCTCTGAAGTCACAGTTCCTGTACACATAAAACTGATCATTCTCCTCTGTTCCACAGGCAGCATTTCAAACCCTTCTATGGAAGGCAATATACAAGGCTAAGAATCCAAACTTTAAAGTATTTATGAATGCTTATAAAGGGCAAATGTAAAAGCAAGAGCATTGATAAGTTTCTGTGAAGCCTCTTGTCTGTTTTTGTTTCCAAGCACGTTTTTGTTGAAGCAGTAAAATATAGCCAATAAAAAAGTAAACAATACAGCCACCTTCATTTCTTCAAAAGCAACTATGTATAAAACACACAAAGGTAAACAGAACAAATGATTCTGTTTGAATCACAAAGCCCCTCTGTGGTAGTTACTGATCTCTCAGACTTACAAGAGATCTCCTGAACCTGCAAACCTCAAAAATTAAAAAGTAGCAGCAGCAGCCCAAGAAAATTTGCTTTACATCTGTTGGTATAAAACAAAACCACTGAATTAAAATATTGAAACTTTTGAAGTTTAAGATTATGCAGAAGGCAAAGAGGAGGAGTTTAGTTTTTAAAGGGGTGTGATGTGTTACATGGCACTGCATTCAGAGCAAAAACAGTATTCATCCCTGATTTTCCCCTGTAATTGCAAGAGGATCTGCCAGTGAACCAAGGACAAGCCCCTGCACAGTCAGCTGCCAGCAGGGCTGTGACCAAGAGGGGACAGTGGCCCATCTGGACTCACTCTGCACCAGCCCATGAGGGAGCAGGACCCAGCAGAAGTGCACTGTTGACATCTGGTGGAGACACCACGAAATTAAAGGGACACCCACAAGACCTCAAACTGAGGGGAAAACGAAACAAAAAAACCCAAACCACACACCACACAGTCAGTCATGCTTGGGAAAACCTCTTACTCAAATGTATCCTGACCCACAAACAAGTAGGTAAATTTAAAGCATGAGAGTATAGATCAACCGTATTTTAAAGAACAGTCATCCCAGCCTAAGACAACAGCCCACAGCTCCTGGTTGCAGGAGTTACAGCCCAGCTTTAAGAGCTTCCTGCACTCAGAAATTCTCAGTGCTGGACACATTCCTGCAAAGCTGCAGCAGGTTGCTGGAGGAGCTAAGAGAGCAGATGCTGCTCCATCCAGAACATGCTGCCCACACTTGGCAGACCAGACCAATGGGTGAGGTGTCTACTGCAGTGAGGAAGCAACAACCAGCTGCCCTGGTACTTGCCTTACCTGTCTTGCTAGAGGAGGGGTTTGTGGGATAGTTAAGCTTTAAAAAAATCAGTAATTTTTGTTAGCTTCCTTAGCAACTGTTTATTATTTACCCTTTTTTTCCTCTTACAAAAAAAATAATTACTTCCATTTCCCTGACAGCTTTTCACCATTATTTATCCCAGCATGACATGGTATTTACTTCATAAAGTTAATTTTTTTTGTGAGGAAAGGCCTAGGAAGTTGTAACAGTAGCTCACTGATACCATCAGTCCCATGGACAGATGGATCTGGCAGTCATGACCATTCAATGCCAGGGCACAAGACTATTTCTATTCTGCTCAACTTCATTTATCCAATTTCAACACTCTTCCCCACTAACATCAAGGTGGTATTTTGAAGTCTTAGGATCAGAAACATCACTCAAAAACTCTGGCACAAGGAATCACCACTGAGAACATCATCAAGTGGAGGGTGAGATGTTGCCCATTTCTGTAAGATACACTTAGAAGTATCATTGAAAACTACCAACAACAGCAGGGTTCTCTATTTGCTTTAAATACTTCTCCTTTACTAAAAAGGCAGTTCAAAGCTATACTGTTTATATAGCATAACAGTGGCAGGATATCATCGTTGGTTTAGTTCTTACATATATTACTATATAGCATAGCTCTACTTACTACAAAGAAACAATTTCACAAGCATACATATGTCAAGCAAATGCATTTAAGAAAATAACAGGTTTTGTCAGTTTGCAAGAAACTACAGAAATGTATACTAAAGGAAATTATTTTTCAACATCTTTAATAAACAGAAATGTACATAACAGTTACTTAACATATTGCCATTTAAAATATTCTTACCTGCTCAGTTATTGAGCTTAAATCATTAGTAGATGAAAAATCTTCCTCCTCATTTTCAAAGAATTCATAGTAGTTCTCCAGAAGTCCTGCCATTATTCTGCTAACTAGTTCTTGTTCTTTCAGATCCTCCACATCTGTGTAAATGCTGAAGATTTCAACACCGGGTGAGTTTAAACAAGTCTCGATCCAACTGTTTCCCCAAAGAACTCCTGTGAATGACTTCTGTGACCACGGGCTACATTTCTCACCACTAGGGAAGGACAGAAGCTCTTCAGGTCAGACAGGCAGTGGACAGGAGGATGGGGTGTTGGCCTTGATGTCAATAACCATCTGGAGCTCCACCCAGCAATGAATGAGGAGCCCATCAAGAGCTTATGATTTAGGGTTAAAGCTCCTTGTAATCAAGGACAGGTGACATAGTGGGGCATCTGTTACAGGCCACCCAACCAGAGAGATGAAGCAGATAAGGGTCTTTATAAAGGTAGGAGTAGCCTCACATTCACAAGCCCTGGTCCTCATGGGGCACTTCAACCAGCCCAATATCTGTTGGAGGGAGAGCACAGCAGGGCATGAGCAATGCAAGAGGTTCCTTAAATGGGTTGGTAATTTCCTCTCAAAGACAGAGGAGCAAATGAAGAGAGGGCCATGAAGATGGTAAAAGTGGCTGTAGCACCTCTCCTATGAAGACAGGCTGAGTTGGGGTTGTTGAGTGTGGAGAAGGCTCCAAGGAGACCTTGTAACAGCCTTCCAGCACTTAACGGGGGGGGCCTACAACAGAACTGGAGGACATCTACAAGGCCATATAGTGATAGGAGAAGAGGTAATGGCTTTAAACTGAAAGGCAGTAGATTTAGACTACATGTGAATTCTTCACTGTGAGGGTAGTGAGGCACTGGAACAGGTTGCCCAGAGAAGCTGTGGAACCTGGCCCATGGCAGAGGTGCTGGAACTAAATGATCTTTAAGGTCCCTTCCAACCCAAACCATTCTGCAATTATCCCTAATCCACTTTGAAGACAGAGAACTTTAAGCATACCTTCACAAGCCTGTACTTTATACCAGTTTATATTTAAAAGTGATGAAGTAAAAACTATTTAGTCAAAGTAACTTTTTATACAGAACATTTTAAAATCAACTATTCTCCTATAGAGAGGAAACTCCGTTATATGTTTTTAATTTAACAACTTTCTCACTACACACCATCTCTAAACATGTTGAGCCTCAGCATAACTACAGAAATGCAACTATCAAATTAGTGGTTCCTAATGTCAGCTCATAGACAAGCTGATGTTTAGATCCCAGCAAAGACAGACAAAATCAGGGTGAGAGAGTGGGGTGGAATAAAGATACTGCCCAAAAGATCTTGTGTACTTGCTATTGTTACTCATGGACTAGAAAAGACTTTAGGCTACAGAGGTACACTGTTAAATTAACATAAGCATACTAAATGAACCTTTATAAATCACTTACTGAAAAACATCCGGGCCAAAGACTGCAGCTAAAGAACTTGCTGACCAAATTTCTTCATGATGCGATGCTACGTTAGCTAAAAATTTACACAGAAACTTTAACAAACTGTAATTAACAGGTGGAAGCTGCTGCAAGAGGAACCTCAACTTTCTTCCAAATTCATCTTCATTATTATAATCTGAAATAAAAATATATTTTAAAAATTAATTTCATCTAAGAAATAAAATAATTAACTTTTCACATTTTATATTGCTCAACTTTTTGACTCTGACAACAGTTACTTCTGAAGTACAACTAATTTGGTCAGATCATAGTCTATGGTATCAAAATTAGACTTGTAGTTTTTCAGTCTGAGATTCTTATACTGGATTTCTCCATGGAGAAAGGTGGTTTTTTTTAAAAAAAAAAACACCCAAAAAGCCACACCCTCCCAAAAAACCAAACAAACAAACCACCAAGCAAATAACCCAAACCCAAAACCTTAAGCATCTAGCCCACATATCTACAGGACATATACAGTGGTGGTACTTCATAACACAGTACTTCATGATGTCATTTCTGTCCCTGGATTAGTCTCTTCCTCTCTGATCTAAGAGAGGCTGACAACTCATGTCCTATTCTGTTACTCTTCAAGGATGTCAGAGCTTTGGAGGGGTGGTGAAGAAGGCGGCAAATATTAAAACAAAACAAACAAAAACAACAATAAAGTCCCTGAACACCACAAACATCACCGCCCCCCAAAAAAAAACAAACCTCCAATTTTGTGTCCATAGCAGAGTGCCATCAGATTAACATTCCCTAATGATAAATCAAATTATACTTTAATTTCTTCTATAAAACAGAAATTGATAACCTAAAATCAATGGTTTCCACCTTGTTCTCCTCTGCAAGGTGAACTGAGAGTTTTCAGCATGTTTTCCTCAATTAACACTCATTCAAGTTTCTGATTACATAGGGACAGCTCCTCCATATCATTTATTTTCCCACTGTTATATAACAATTGCATTGCAGAGCTCCAGAGACAGCAACAGTTCCAGAGATAGTGAGCTAGCTTAAAGCTAAATTCTCACCATTTTAAACAAGCTACTCTGTGACACTTTTTCAGCTACAAGCATCCCATTCTCAACACTATTCCTTTTATAATACCTAACAGATGAATACAAGCAATCTCAAGATAACCATCTTAACACATATTTAGCTTGAAACTTGCCAAATCAATTTGAAACCCGAAAAAAGGTCACCATAATACTTCCTCTCTCACCCCACAAAATACCTCCCACCAAATCTAATTTATTAAATTATCGGACTTTCAGGCAACAAGGTTCAAAGAGTTTACAATTGTTTGTACATAACAGAAAAATTCCATATAAAGGAAATGTCTGGAAAGCAAAACAGGAGAAAAATAAAAACTAACAGGGCTCCCCCTTCTTTCTCAGACATTTGAAAACTCTTCTCAGATCAATTAGAAAGGGAAAAGGATGTTTGAAGATGATAAGCAGTCACTCTGCCTTCTCTAGATGAGAGAGCCAAGAGACATCCTACTCCTTAATATCAAAGGAGAGAGTAAATTCCCTGTTGTGCATGTACAGTATCACCAAACAGTAACTGTGCAGGACTTCATTTGCTCAGACACAGTCAACATACATGGTATTTGAACAAAGGCAACCAGACACAGAAAAATACTTCTTCCACAGTAACACAATAAAATGAATACATAATTGTTAGTTTTTACTCTAAAAATGTGTTTATAAAACAGAATGTCAAGAGAACTTTTAAAAATACCTTAACAATGTAGACCTTCAAATAGAAAGGGAGAAAGAGAAAAACATACATTTTTGTCTACTCAATCTTACTAAAATTCAGGTTCTAAACGACTGCCAAAGACCTAAAGTGAAAACATTCTTACCTGTAACTGAAGTCCTCTGACACTAAACCATGGATAAACACAGTTCTAAAACACATGGCCTAGAGGTCAAATTCACACCTCGATTATTAAAATCACTTGCCTTTGAGGCACCACCATTAGGCCTGCACAGAAGGAGCCTCAAATGATGTACATAGGCCACACCTTGTTGTATAACTAAGTTGTTTTGAGAACAAAGCTTAACCTATCAATATAAAAGGCCAGCTGAAGAGGGAAAATACCAGCAGCAACATATGGATCCAAAATTACTATCTCCTTCTGCATTTCTGTAAGCAATTCCTCTGCCTAAAATGAAACTGATACTGTAATTCTGGAAACTGAGATCTGTCTACCAGACTAAGTATCAAAAGCCAAAATAAGAGAAGATAAAACCAGAACTCTAATTTTAGTATTGGGAAACAATGTTTAAAAGGTTTATTTATTTTGATTTCCCTGGTATAGGTAACTTTACATCTTTCTGCAATAACTTTATTGTCTTTACTGTCTTCTTTTTTTAAAGCAAAAAATTAAACTGCAAGTTTAAGTGAAGTTTCTCTGTATATTTAACAAAAAGGAACTACATGGACACTTACATGTTGGAGAACAACTCTTTACCCAAAACAACCCATGTCCTTACATAGTCATCTATTCAAAGATGTAAGAAACTCAATTTTCACAATGTATTTTACAAGCCATAGAAGAGAATTACACTGTCTCACCAAGTGAGTACACCTCTACCCATGTCCAGTCCTGATGGCTAACACTGCAAATCAAGGGGCACAGCAGTATTAGCTGAGCAACCAGCAGCATCCTGCATTTCTGTCTTAATCCTTTTATTTATCATTGGGTGGAAGAAAGCAAAATGAAACAAACCCAACCCCAAACGACGATTTACTAACTACTTAGACCAAATGAACCATAACATTATCAACACAAACCAAAGAACAAACAAATCACTCATGAAATTTCCTATCCACTTCAGTTTCTCATTATGGCACAGGACAAACTTCAGCCTTATAAAGCTTCTCTGGTCATCAGTTACCAAAAATTATTTCCAGGACAAGACTATTTAGTGCCTCTGCTCATCAGCTATCCAGATAACCACCTCACACTCAAGGTTTCACCATAAACAGTCTACCAAGGTAGGAAAATTAAGCAGCTTCACATTGCTGCAGGTGACCCTCCCTTCAGTTCACCACTCGATAAACCCAGCATCCAGCATATGAAAACCAAGCTGTACTCATCCCACAAACCAGTTCCCACTCTGAACAAGCAGAAGCATCACGAGTGACATCAAGTTCTTAGGAGGATTAATCTCAACAAGAGAAATTTAAATGAAATGTGCATCTTACAAAGCAAAACAAGCCCAGCACTTGGAGAGAAGTATGAACTGATGCTGGAGAATTGAGCAGCACTCCTGCAGAGTGACAGTTACATCATCCAGCATCAACGTAACCTTTGAGGACATCACTAATGCAGTGCTGCAAGACAAGCTTTTTGAGTAGTGAAGTTGTGAGTCAACTCCAACACCACTCAACACAGCAGAGGCCAAACAACCCAGGGGAGCTGAGACCGACAGCCAAGTTGGGGGTTGGTAAGGAAAACTCTCTGCCAGCATATGGGTGTCAGTTTGACAGGGCAAGGTTTTGCAGTATATGAAAAATATATTTAGCAACAATATGCTGATGACAGGTGGGTTTTTTCCTCCTACAAATGAATTTAAACTGAAAAAAAAAAAAAATGCACAGAGCACATATGATGTGAGTACAGAGCTTGAAGCCTCTTCTCTAGTTAGAAAAGCTTTAAAGTGCCATGGAAGCATAGTCAGAGTAACTGAAGTCCAGAGGAAATAACAGAAACCAGATAAAAGCATTTCCTAGAACTTTTAAAGCATCAGTGGTAGGAAACTGTCAAATAACTTTGATTCCAGTGGCTTTGACCAGTGTCCCAGTATTCAAGCACAGGAACACAACTCAAAACTAATCAGCACAACACATGACAGCTTCCCTGCTTTCCTGCATAATGAATTAACTGTGTCTTTGAAACCAGACTGTTTCTTAAAAACTACTTACTTATTTGGTGTTTCTGCTGAAAATAGGTAGAATACCTCCCAATATACATATCATTACAAAGACTGCTACTACAGATCTCAAATTAATACTGTTTTTTTA